>WARS01000084.1:0-225969 GCA_008933995.1 Datnioides undecimradiatus | reverse complement strand
TTAAAGCAGAGACTCTGGAGTCACAGCAACACATCACTGTGTTAAAGCAGAGACTCAGCTTCGATGCTCTGCAGAGACTCTGGAGTCACAGCAACACATCACTGTATTAAAGCAGAGACTCAGCTTCAATGCTCTGCAGAGAACTCACCACAGGACTGTTTCATGGACGATCATCAGAAACCCAGGTGGTACAGATACGTTTGCAACAGGTGAGTCGCGGCTTTAACTGACTGGGTTTTGTTTTTAGCTGACATTAAAGTTGGAGAGGAGACTGACAGAGACGCACATCTAGACGCACATATAGTGCAGCTGCTGCAACACACACGGCAGCAAACTGACAACAGTTTTCACACAAAGACATGAGTAACGTCATGTGCCTGGAGCCGATTCGCTGCCATCTCAACGTCAAACAAGTCTGAGATCTGATCCCAAAGACGAGGACGTATTAACAACCTGCTGCGGACACACAGGACGGATCGTTTGTTATCCCGGTAACAATTACTGTTTTAATCCCGGCTGTGAAAGCAGTGAAGGAGTCACTGAACGCATCACAACCACCACAGAGACACGGCGGTCTGGTGAGACCCCGCTCCAGCCGAGGTGACCCCGGGACAGCCGGCAGCTGACGTGAGGCGTCCTGACAGATACAAGACCTCCACGACACACTGCAGCGGCCTCTTCAGCCAGCCCGGCCTCAGACTCTGACCTCAGCGGAGAGCGTGGCGCTCCTCTTCACGGCCGGTGGGGACCTGGGGCCGGGGGGAGACTGCGGCGGCGGTGGGCGGGACACCTGAAGGACGAAGCCAGACGAGAGATGTTAAAGCCACCGCAGCAGATGCACCTCAGCTGCTGGAGGAGGTGAGGAGGCTGGAATAATAATAAAATCTATAAACCGTCAACGTTGCATCAGAAATAAATAAAGTGTGGATTCAAATGGTTTTGATTGGTTTTTGAAATCGAGCATGTGACATTTGTTCGACGGCGTGCGTCTGCAGACGTGTGGCGCTGTTAATGCAGCGAAGCTCGAGCCTGCGACGACACGACAGAACTGTCAGCAGGTAAACAGACACGTCTCCAGGTGGCGACGCCGCCGCTGACGTGTCCGTCTGACGGCTCAGCTCACGGCTCGTACAGACGGAGAGCTGACTGCTCCAACTCACCGTTATAGCCTGCAGGCTGAGTTCACACACACACACACACACACAGATAATGAAGCTGCGAGGCTCAGGCACAGTATCATCTCCCTGAGGTCGTGACCTGATCATGATTCTGGGGTGACTTTTACCCCAGGAGGGGTATCTCTGCACTTGCTGGGGGGGTTATTGATATTAAACTGATTTAAAAACAAGAACTTTAAGATTTAATTAAAAACAAACACCCAGTCAACAACAACAACAACAACAACAGTAAAAGCCTTTTAAAGAGCTGTGATTTAGAGTCTGTGAAAACAAGCTAACGAGACGGTTTGTTATTACAGAAATTAATTAAAAACTGAAATAATTAGCGAGCGAACAGTTGACAGGTCACTGAGAGTCACCGACAAACAACTGCAACGTTCGGTTTTAGTGCAAACTAACTTTAAAGCTGGTTGTTGGACTGGAGCAGGTTGAGCAGGGACTGTGAACGTAAACACATTAGCGAATAAACAGCTCCCGGAGCCGACGGATAAACGACTGACTGAACACGTTTAACTGTACAAAAACACGGTGATGTTAACTTTGATGTTCATCAGTTTTGATATGTGGAACCTAAACAGAGGTGACGATGACATAAAACACGCACAACAATCAAAACTGGGTCTCCTCTGCATGCACGTGTGGTTTTAAAGTGTGCAGGCTCTCCGAGTTTAACTGATGCTGAGACTCACTCGACCTCAGACCGTCCACGCAGAGCAGCAGGGTGCGTTTGGGCTGAAACGCCTGCGTCCAGCTGCCGGAGTCTGACTGACAGCTTTCACACTAACCGCCCGCAGACCAGCAGAGGTTCGCCGTGAGCGCTCAGGTGAGCACACGCAGCGCACAGACTGATGAAAGTCCTCACATGAATGCGGGCGTCGTCTCCTGACAGCAGCAGGTTACAGGGGTGCAGCTTGTCCTTGTGAGCTGTGGGAGACTTGCCCACAGTGAAGCCAGAGGCCACCACCACATCCTGCAGGAAAACAACAAGATAAACAACAACAAGCTGAGAAATCTGGGATTAAAACCGAGAGAGAGCGGCGAGAGATAAATATACATCCTGCTCCCCGGAGGGAGGACAGATTGAAGCAGCAGATGCTGCATCCCTGGAGACGTTGAGTAAGACGTCCCAACAAGCCGCCGCTGATAAGCCGGTGTGAAAAGTGGAGATTGTCTTTTGTTTGGCGTGTCGGCTGCCCCCGAGACAGCTTTAACGCCTGACAAAGGGACAGCAGATAGTCTGAATAATCACGTTACAGAGACACGTAGCCTGACAACAACTCTGTGATCTACAGCCGAGCATGGCGGCGGCGGCGGCGGCTCAGGCTGCGATGACTTCCTGACTTTGCCGAGCTTTGCGGCGCTTTGAGTTCCATCAAGACGCCGCTGGAGGGGAAAAACCAAAAAACACAGCGAGACGCGGCTGACAGGAGGATTATCCCTGATGCGTTCACTGTCCAGGTCAATAAAAACGGGATTCGCGGCGCTGTAAACAACATCATAGCTGCTGCTTTGCTGCTTTGTACAGATGTGCACAGATGTGACAGTATCAGAGTGAACTGACATGGTGGGCGGCGGCGGCGGCGACTCAGAGTCTCTGTGTTTGTGAAGTTGACGGCAGCTGCAGGAGGTGAGCTGTCACGCCGCAGCTGAGGATCACCGGCTCTTTACACGGACGTGTTAAGAGTCGTAATCCTTCACATTTCAGGCCTGTCTGACGTGGTGACGGCTCTCGGTTACCGTGGCAACAGCAGCAGTTTTGAACTACACATCCCAGAGTTCGGCAAACCGCCTCTCTGAACAGCTGATGTCACTGCGATCAGAACGCAGACCGTAAAGCTGGACCACGCGTCAGATGTGCTCCACACCGAGACACTGCATCACGGTGCGTTTAAGTGCTGGTGGAAAACTGGTGGAAGTTTAGGTTAAATATCTCTGAATATTAAGTATTAAAAACGTCCATTTGAAGCTTTTTTCCCCACATTTGTTCCAGTTTCTTTATATTTGTAGATGAATAAGCACCGAAAACTGAAAACGGATAGTTTAATTTGGATTTGTGACCACATTTTTAACAATTTTACGTCTAATTTCTCCGTATGGTTTTAATTTATTCCTGTTTTTATTCCATACACTGTCTAACTCTGATAAGATCTGTTTATTTATATTTTTTGAGTTTTTGTTATTTCCCGTCTGCAGGATCGCTAAAGGACAATCTCATCTTGAAGTTACAGCAGCAGTTAGCTTCATGTTGTCCAAATGAAAGCGTTAACATCATCTGGATGAACCGGATTATACTCTGACTGCATCACACGTGCCACTCGCCTCATTCGCTCGTTCAAATCGCAGGTTTTATGTTTCCACGGTTTCCACGGACACGCCTCCAAACATCCTTTTCATGAACAGAGCATGACGCTTTCTCGTCAGCGTCACATGAATATTCATCATGAAAATTAAAAAACAGACTTCGTAGCGGCTCTTTGAGGTCTCAAGGGAGCGACTTCCTCTGCTCGCATTTATCACCTAATCAAATAAATCTGTCGGCCATTATAAACGTCACGAATCACACATTATTCCAAGCTGAGCGGGTAAACCGTCTGCGCCGGGTGTGATAATATGAGGAGAAAAACCGAAGATTAAGGATTAAAAAAGGCAAAACGTCCAATAAAACATCAGAAACACTGAGTTTCAGTCTCAGTCTGCCGCCGAGGACCATGAACATGGAGGAAAAAGTCCTAAAAACATGTTTGTTTTGTTATTTTTTGGACTCAGAATTCATTTTTCAGATGGATTCATGTTAAAATAAGTAATTTATCATTTTATTAGTATATTATTCAGTTTTCCCAGGTCTCAGTAGGCTTAATTAAGCTGTAGTTCATAGAATTTGATTATTCCTTTGGTTTCAAACTGAGTAACTGGCACCATTTTTTATCATTACTTGTGACCCTTTGTTGTATTTATGTCATATATCAAACGGCACATTATCAGAACTGCTTGATCCTTTTTTTAGTTTAATTTACACTTTTGTCAGATTTCTTCAAAAAATTAATTGTTTTCATTCACTTTTTGTTTTTTTGTCATTTTAACGTTTTAATTGTCAGTGTGCGTCCACACTTCCTTCAAAAGTTTCACATTAAAAGCCTAAAATGACTCTGAGGAAGGCTTGAAACATCACAAACTACGATCCAACAAACTTAATTAACAAACATAATAAAACAGGCGAGGAACTACAAAATAAAAGGCCGGTCTCTAATAGAGGCCTGTTTCAAATAAAGGCCTGGGCTGTCTGCAGGTGGGTAATAAAGCTATTTACAGCAAAAAAAAATAAACAATTAAGGCAAAAAATTAGTTTTCCAGGACCATAAGAAACACTGATGACCCTATAATGTGGCGGTTATTATACTGTGAACGAGTTCGTATGTGACACACACACACACAACACATCTTAATCAATAACTCAATCAACAATCGATCATACCCCTTGACTGACAGCTCGATCGAAGTCCTTGGCCAACGCTCCCATCAGGACGACGTTGATGGACGGGTTCGGAGCATCTTCTTCTGCAAAACAGACGCAGAAGATGTTTTTCAGGGTTTCTCAACATTCAGATCAGGGCGATGAGGCGTTCAGGTGACGGTCCGGACCCGAGGACACTACATCTGCTGCGGTTTCCAGAACAGGAACTACTTTGTGTCACATCACAGCGACAGATCCAACATGATGCGTGTTCCTCAAGGCTCCATCCTGGGGCGTCTATTATTTAATATTAACATGCTTTAATTAGATCAAAATGCAGAAAAACAGTATAATAATCTGTCAGAACTGTTCATCTTGAAGTGACTTCAGTCTGCAAGTGCTCTGAACACAGGAAACTGCTCCTGGTCCAAAGGAAAGCCAGTGATTGATGTTCCCTCCAAACAGAAAAAAGCATTTTTACACAGTCTGGTTACTGAGTTTTGCTCTTTCTGGGATGTAACTGTAATGAAAAGTGTCAAACCTGGATAGGAGCCTCTTATCCTGCACTGGCGCCGTCACTTCCAATGAAGTAAACTGGATTTGTTTGTAAAATTTATGTGGTTCTGTTCATTAGCGTTTCCCCCCACGCCGGCGCCTCGCCTGAGTGACAGATTAACGGAGCAGCGAGGCAGCTGCAGTTTTACAAGGCATCTGTGGAGCTGCATCCAAAATGCCGTCACACGTTCTCCCCTCAGACGAGCGCCGCGCCCTCGTTTTCTCCGGTGTGTGGTAACCGAGAGCAACAAAAGTCTACAAGTTCACTGACTGGACGACAGATAACACCTTGCTGCAAAATGCACCTAAAACCTGATTCAGCTGTTTATTACGATGATGCTGCATCGACTTCATACGCACTTTACGTTCATGGTGTGTTCAGTGACACAGCGTGCAATGCAAACACTGCTCAAACTGATTGCAATGGGAATATTTAATTAATTAGCCAGCTGAGTGACACTGTCCCGTGCATGCTGAATCAGCCAGGTTTCACTAAGTATTTTGGATTTTGCGTGATATTTTTCAGTTTTCAGTAAATCATGTCAAACGTTACGATGCATCATGACATGGACTGTGAGCTCCAACACCCAGCCCGACTCATAGAGAAAATGTGTGTGTTGTGCTCTCACCTCAGACCCAACACACTCTTTCTCAGGAACCAGACATTGTGCTCCGACTCTGGTCTGAAAGCTGTGCAGGAAATGCTAACGGCACATGCTAACATACAGGAAGTAGCGTTAATTAAGCCGAATGAATATAAAGATCAATGTGCAGAGCAACAAATCCAACTGACTGACTTCTCCTGGATCTAATGGCTGCAGTTGGCTCCTTCTTCAGCGAGTTAAGCTTCTTGGGTGTTGCTCATTCATTACATGCGCTGCCATTTTTTAATTTTCACACACATTTCAGTCAAAAATGACGTGAAACTGCACAGATTTTAATGAAAGTTTTGAAAAAAAAAATGTAGAAACACTGTCAAATACAGTGAAACTGAAGGTAAAGCACGCACAGATCAGATCTCAGGGCAAACGAACGAGCAACAGTCAGTCGTTTGCAAACACGGCCTGAATCTTTCTCTGCAGAGCCTAAAAACAACAGCAAATCAAACACAAAATCCCAGAATGCATCAGCAGCTCAGTTGCTGCAACGCCAAAAACTGACAAACTGTCTGTAAATGTTCCCACGGGAGACGTGGACGCGCTCGCCCTGCAGCTGTCGGAGAAATTAAACGAATGGAAGGAAGGACGTCGCCCCCCCCGCCACAATAAGAGCATCGGCTCTCTGTGGCTTTTTAATCAGGCTGCTCCGAGATAAGACGACCAACAGGCGAGACAACAATGAGCCGCAGCGGGCTACGTCTACGTCCACAATGCAGCCCGGCTAAACAGCTTAACACACACACACGCATGCACACACGCACACACACACACACACACACACACACACACACCGGCTGTTTCCCCCGAAGACATGATGATGAACCTGACCAGTCTCAGAGAATAACGTGTGAGAGCCGAGGCCACATTTTAACCTCAGTGCATCACAAACCTGAAACTTCACGTCGTTTATTAGCTGCTGTGTGCAGTAAACACCACGCAGCGTGCAAAACTCATTTCCTGACACAGGAGACACAGCAGCCACGACCAAATCCAGGTCCCAACACTCGCGGTGGCGAACACATGTTGAGAGTTACCTTGGACGACGGCCTTCAGGATGAAGCTGTCAGCTGCCAGCGACACCAGCGGACCTTTGCGAACCACCTTCCCCTGAAAATAACAAAAAAAAAAAACCAGTGAAGTCGGAGACAAACGGGGAAGCGTTTATCTCTGCAGAGTTTCGCTGAGGGCCTGTCAGCTGATCAAAGCCACATCAGGAAACTGAGCGCCGCTGACGAGCGCCGCTGGGAAATGAGCTGCGAGACGGGAGGTGGATTATTCTGCTCCTTTGGTTTTCAGAAATGTGTTTTTCCTGCAGAGAACTAATCAAGAAAAATAACCTCATGTAAAGAGAAAAGTGAACATGTGGAGGCTGCTGACAGGAACAGGAAAAGGCCTTAAAGAGAAACGTGCAGGAAGACCCTGGGAAACAGGAAAATACAAGGAATTCAGACTCAGACACGCTGAATCCAGATCAGTATAAACTGACTCTGGATCAGCTGTAAGACACATTTCTGTGCGTCAGCGGCTTGATAAACTGACTCTGGATCAGCTGTAAGACACATTTCTGTGTGTCAGCAGCTTGATAAACTGACTCTGGATCAGCTGTAAGACACATTTCTGTGCTCCTCTTTTCAGCCGCTGCTTGTTTTTAACTCTGTATCTGAAGCAGATGAAGGATTTCAGTCGTCGGACGTCTGGATCTGAAGTTATCAGAGAAACAAGCTGAGCAAACATTAGCAGCAGCTCGGCTCGCCGCCCCTCCAGGACGTCCCGTGTGCGGCCGACAGCGTGGGAGAAACAGTGGTTTTTAAGGTGGAACTGCTTTATTCAGTGTTTCTCGACCAAGCTTTTATCGGCTGTTCAGCATCAGCGTGTTTGTCGCTCTCAGACCAAGTTTGAGGAGCGGGGAAACAGCGCTGTCGCTAAAAGGCAGCTGCTGTATGACAGAGAGACATCAGTGTTGTTGTTGTTTACACATGAAGCCTGTAAACAAACCTTGACCGTTTTGTTGTTGCAGTCGGTGCTGGTGCTGATGAGCGAGATGGGAATCCTGGTCAGGTGCGTCGGTACCTGGGCGCCTGGCCCCGCCCCCTCCGTCAGCACGTGGACAGGCATGATGTCATGTGACCTGAGGGACCATGAAAACAACAAACATGGTTAATCCCAGCAGAGCTCAGTGAGGTTTTACTGGCTCTGTCTGTGAACCGTCACCAGAGAAGCATCAGTGTTCGGGTCATGTTTCCCGGTTCGGTCAGGAGCGAGCGCCGTCCGTCTGAGAAGACCCGCAGCCGCCGACAGACTCTGATCCGGCCTGTGATCTGCGGTTTGAAAGGTGTTTGGCTTGAAGTCCAGCCCGACTGTCCTCCACCCCAGACGACTCATTACCAGGATAAAACCTCTGACAGGAAACACCAGATCCGTGTCGACAGCACGGCGGGAGGGTTAAAGTCTGCGAGGCGTTGCAGAGAGAAACCCGGGAAAGCGCTGGCCCTGTTCCCAGCAGGTAGCACGTTGCTTCCTGTCAGAGCTCGTTAGTTTGATTTCCGGCAGATTTGACCGGCGAGTCCCTCGGTGGTACCTCGCCGACCGAGGACGGCGGAGCGGGAACAGCCTGCGAGGCACACGAGCTGTTCACTCGGCCGTGCGCTCAGACGCTCAGTCAGGTGGAAACCCCGCGCCGGGAAAAGATAAAAATCAAATAAACCTCTTTGATTTGGGCCGGAGGGGAGGAGCCGCGGGCCCGAATCAGAGCACGAGCGATTCATTCACGAGTCCCGCGCTCTGCTCCGCGGCACGACTCCTGGATCCTGACCTACAACCTGCTGCGAGTCGCCTCACTCAGCTGCACCTGGATCAGCCAGGACGCTCACCTCACAGCGCAGTTTCTTTTAAATGTCTGCACACCTTAAAGAGTCAAACGACCAGAATGAAACTTCAGCTTTGGTTTGTTTTAAGGCAAGTTTGTTGTTGTTTTGATGCAACAACTCGAGCCGGGCTGATAAAACCCGTCGCAGATCAACAAGTCGAGCTCTCTCTCTGCGACTCAGCAGCGACTCAGCGGCGATGTGACTCTGCAAAGGTCAGGAGCTGCTTTCTGAAACACATCACTGTATTAAAGCAGAGACTCAGTCCACACCGGTGCTCATCAGGAGCGGCCATCAGAGGGTGACGTACGAGTCGGGCTCTACAGATGACGAGGTTTCAGCCGCTCCCCTTAATTTCTCACACCGACAGAAAAAACCTTGTTCCAAACTCACGCCGGCTCACGCCGCCCTCGTGAGCTGATATTACTTCAGTGAGATCTGATCCGATCTGATCCGATCTGCTGCCAGTGATGTTTGCCAATGAAGAAAGACAAACGCGGCTCAGATAAGAGCTTCATTAGCCTCAGAGCTGCAGAGCGCCCGGATGTCTGGAGAAAGATGCACCTGAAACAGTTTCACCGGAGGCTGCTGCAGCTCTGCGCTGAGTTAAATGAGGTTTTGGTTTAAAAACGTGGATGAAGGACTTTGGACTTTGCAGCTCTGTTGGCGAGCGCGTGGTAAACCCTGACGCCTGCACCTGCTGCTGGACTTCCTGTGCACGCAGCAGCTGACCTGCAACGTCCTGCGAGTGGTTTGTTCCTCAGCTTCATGCAGACGAACGCTACAGACGGAGCTGCAGACAGAGCAGCATCATATCAGAGACCACCAGTCGGCTGTAAACAGTCTGCTGATCCCCGCGGTGGGACGGCGGCTGATCCCTGCCAAATGACGGCTGGGCCACCCCGAGCAGACGGCGGCCTTCCCGCTCCTCGGAGCGTCGGCGCCACAAACCCGCGGCTCAGCTGCTCCGGGACGCTCATTAACACAGAGGGTAACTCAAGTTCATCCCCACCACGTCGCTCACGAGGAACGGGGAGGCTGAGAGGGGCGGAGCATCGATCTCCAAACAGCAGCTCGCCGCTGAAGCTGGGGCTCAGCGCTGCAGTAAACAGACACGACTGCTGGGCGGGGAGGACGCCCGATGGTCACAGACTGTCTGCAGAGCTGCTGCCTTACTCTGCATGATATCACTCTGAACCGAAGGTCTCTGTTGAACAAACATCTGAAAACATCAACTCTGTGTTTCATGCGTTTCGCATTGTGTGCATTGATCTAATGAGCTGCAATGAGCAGATACTCAATGAAACAAAGACAAGAAGCGAAGACTTATAAGAAAAAGCTGCTTGAACCTCACATCGTGGTCGAACCTGAGGAGCAGGGCTGCCCAAACTGGGGCCTGCGGGCCAAAGTTGGCCCGATATTACTTTGATTTGGCCCAATGTTTGTATGTTTGCATTTAGCTGCTACAGAGACGGAGATGTCCAACGAGAAGCAGCTGTTTAAACCTGATTATGTGTTAACCTTGTGCTGCTGCTGCCACCGATACCCTGAAACAGTCAGATACCAACCTCTAAATATGGACCCTGCAGCGACCTGCACACCTTCTGTAGAGGAGACACCTCCGCTCAACAGAAACAGGAAGTGTCTCTTTGTAAAAACATTCACGAGCGTTGAGACGGGCCGTTCTTTGGTTGTCGGTCTGGGTCTGGGTTTTGGATAAACACGGTGCCTTTAAAGCCCGGCAGAGGAAGAGGGCGCAGCGAGGCGAGCGAGACGTGTCAGCAGGACCGCACAACGTCCACAAACTAAACTTTAACGGCCATTTTACAATCACCGGTTTTCCCAAAGTACACTCGTTAATTACGGACGGGGGTGAACTCACACACACACACACACACACACAGTTCAGGGCTGGCTGCAGCCTGAAGGTTCATTTTCTCCAACATAAAACCTCCAGCTGCCACAGGCGCACGCTCCAGCAGTTCCACCTATTGAATAAATAAAAAATAAACCGGCTGGGCTCAGCAGGTGATTTCAGGGGTTTTTATCAGGTCAGGAGCAGCTTGTGGAGGGAGCGTGTCGAGGGAGTGCAGCTCTGCAGTGCTCAAAGAGCCCCATTTATTAAAACCATTTAAAACCAGCCTCCAGCGCTGAGTCGCGGGTTCTCTGTGGGCGCAACGAAACGGGCTAACGTACGGACGGACACAGACACTCCTGGTTAAACTGCCTCACATCTCACATCCGCATTACGTTTCCTCCAGGCGCAGGAGAAATAAAATAAAATAAGTAAAAGGTGAAATTTTTTAAAAAGCCACTCGGCGGCTCCAGTCAATACCTTTAAATTAACAAAGCCACACAACGTCCACGCATAATGTGACAAATATCAGCCGTACGGGCAAAACACGAGCCCGGCATTCAGCGAACAGGCTCTGCTACACTGTGCAGCAAACAGCAGAGCTGGAGCCGGATCAGATCGATGAGTTGACCTGATCGATGAGTTGACCTGATCGATGAGTTGAACTATTTTGGTTATTTTCCGAGTAAAACTGTCGTTTGCCGGTTTCAGCTTCTTAAATGTGAGGGTTTGCTGCCTTCCTGTGTCTCACGTGGCAGAAAATGGAAAGAGTCTTTGAGTTTTGGGCGGTTGGTTGGACCAAAAAGGCGATTTTAAGACCTCACGTTGGAGCCGTTGTTATCATTTTTTGACATTTCATAGATGAAATGATTCAATTGTAAATATAACCATTAGCTGTGGCCCTTGTGGAGCCCAAACCAGAGCTGAAAGATGGACTACTAGACAGATTTACCACGTGCAAACCAGCGCAACTGATGGAGGACGTTCCTCCGCGCGTCTGCAGGAAGTGAAATACGGCGGCTGTTTGCTAATGTGTCAAGTTTTTAAGTTGGTGACGAGTGCGTGTGGTGTTTACTGTTTGATTTGGCCCCAACAGAAATCAATTATGCAGGTTTCCATTACATTTTTCATGTGCGGCTCGTGAAGCGGACACAAACACCACTCCTATTGGAGGATCTCGCTGTTGTGCGTCTGCAGGATGCGAGATAGGGCCGCTGGTCGCGAACGCGTCGGCCATGCCAAGCGTCTGAGGCGATAACGGGTCTGTGTGGTGTTTACTGTTTGTTGCGGCCCAAAAGAAATCAATAAACGCAGGCTTAAGTCATGTTGCGCGTGTCGGTGCAGCTGCCAGGGGCCACGGGATGGCAGATGTATTGAAACAGTATTGATTGATCAGGAATAAGGAACTAAAACCTCCAGCCCTGATAGTGTTGATGCTGCAGAGCACGCAGACCAGGCTGAGCAGTTAAGCTGAAGAACATTTGCTCTTTTCATGCCGTTTGATCTGAAAAAGCTTAAAATATTCAGCATTTCAGACGACCTGCAGCAGCAACAATGATAGTGGAGAGTGTTTTTATCTCCGCGTCCCCACAAATCATCCGTCTTATCTGCGCAGCCCCGGGTTGGAAAGCACAGATCTAAACAGCGGTTTGTCTCCGTGCAAACTGGAGGAGCTTCCTCTGCAGCAGGAATCAGAGAAATCCTCCCAGAGGACAGAGAGATGAACCCTCCCTCACCGGCAGCGGCAGCAGCAGCTGATAAGAAGAAGCTGACACGGCTTCAGTGATACAAATATCACCAGGCTTCACAGGGAAAAGGGGCAACAGACACAGAAACACGATGGACTGTTTCACCGTCAGTGAACTGACAGATCATAAAACACCAAAATGAGACACACAGAAGGAGGGAGAGCTGTGAACGACTGCAGTCACAGACGAAGTGAAGACAAGATGCTTTAAGGATGGGACGATCGACACAAGTCGAGAGCGCAGACGAGCGCCCAGCCGCAGCTTTTTAAACTTCAGCCTGGTGTTGGAGGAGCTTTGCCTGCCGACGTCCTGCAGCAGATGTCCACCGGTCGTAGTCTCCAGAGGCTGGAGCGTGGTGTGGTTAGCAGCTGGTTGGTTCAGATGATTCTTGTTTTCAGACACGTACAGTATCACTAAGGTTCATCCCTCAGCGAAGCAGCAGCGCCGACAGCGTCGCGGTTCACCTGCCAAACTCACATTTTTACAGCTTTGTTCATCTTCTGTGGCCTGATTTTCAAGCAGTCAGAGCAGTAACAGGTGTGTTTTCTGATCACGGTTCAGTTTTAAAACCCTGGGCGGCCATGTTGGCGTGCTACAGTCTGCTGTAACTGTAGAGTCTACGGACAACATGGAAGGAAGCAACCCGGCTACTGTTACAGGGTTTCCATTTATTTTAAAACCTAATTTTTGTGTTAAAGTGCTAAAAATTTCCCCGACAGTCGACAGGAAGTGGTCGCGCTGCCAAAGACTCGTGGTTTTGCGAAGCTAAACAGAAACACAGCGTCGGGAAAGAAGACGAGCTCGTCGTCGTCGGGAAGCTGACTTTTGAAAACGCCTCTGGGGTCAAAGTGAGTTTAACACACGTGAACTTGATGATGTTGTACATTTCTGCGCTTGTGGAGGCAAAATCTGGGAAACAGCGAAGAGTTGCTGACTTCGGGCCCCACAGTGACTGGTTTTATCGGTTTAATTGAGACGGTTAGAGGTTTTAATGAGCTCCTATGGAGGCATCACCTCACTGACACACACACACACAAAAGATTTCCACTGAAACTAAATCTCACTTTCGGCTGAGACCCACTCAGGGCCAGAGCTGTCAGATAAGACGACAGCATCAGCAGCTCTGTAATTACGGTATCAGAGAAGATGACACGTTAATAATGTCATTTAACTGCACAGAGATTAAAAAAAAAAAAACAGCTCAGAGCAACGTGAGAGAGCGAGGAAGTGCTGCTGCGGGATTAGAGAGGTGTAAACCACAGCTCGTCGTCAGGAGCAAGTAAAGAAAGGCTGAAACGTGAACGGGCAGCGTCGCTCAGCCCGTAAACGCTCAGACTGAAGCCGGAGCGCAGAACGGTGGGGTACGGCACACACTGCACTGCTCGTGGTGAGCAGTTTTTCAAAATAAAAGCCTGCCGGGAAGACGATGATTGGCGCCCTTCGAGCCGCCGGGTACCAATGTTTCCACCGGTTCCGGGTACCATGTGGACACGACTCACGCCGTCGGAGCCTCCTCTGCTTTCTAATATTCAGGCTTGTCGACCATTATTCGCTCATTTAAACTCGAGCAGCTCTGAAAACAGGACGAGTTGTTATATAATGAATAGTAAACAGGGGCCTGCTTCAAATAAAGGCCTGGTTCTTTTGGTTTGGCTTCAAATTTAGGCCAAATGGCTGTTTTAATACGGGACTGTGGCCTCTATTAGCATAAATTAATTGCATTATTAGATTATTAATAGAATATTAGACAGTCAGTCTAGAGTGAGGGAAAGCGGATTCATCAGTGTTGGCTGACATGTTCAGCTTGACGAGTGTAAATATGTCAGAGAAACAGCGACGGCCATGTTTTGAGATGCTGCCTTTCCCCTGCGTCTCCATCAAACAGCCGCTGCGAGTCAAACTCACAAAAGGTCGTCTCTGTTTGTTCAGTCGACGTCGGAGCGTTTGCCAAGAGCCAAACCTTATTTACTCCACATCTGCATAATCTTTGGGGGATCAGAGAGAGAGAGAGAGAGAGAGAGAGAGAGAGAGATGGGGGGGTGTGAGAGGAGTGGTGGCTTTACAGAACCAGAAACCTCCCAGAACAGATCAGCAGAGAGGATTGTCCCAGCTGTGTTCCCGTAGGAAGAACCAGGATCTGACGGACATGCTGCAGGTCTACACCGCTGCACCTGCATCCGCTCGCCTGTCACCTGCCCCGTTACATCACAGGCAACACCTCCACACTGCGACAGTTTAGCTGCCACGCACAGAGGGGCAGTTTAACCCCAGACAGACCGGACACTGCAGCCTTGTCTTATTCTTCTGGGCTCTTTGCTCTGACTCTGGTTTTCTGGAGAATAAAAGGGCAAAAGATCTTCTCTACAGCCAGTATTTGGTTTGTCCACTCTGGGCTACCGTAGGAACATGGTGCTGCATCATGAGGGAGGACAAAAGACAAATTCATGAATATTAGAGCCCATCTCTGCCACTCACCAACACTAAATTAAACCGTTAATCATTCATTTATATATTTTCAATTCTATATTCCTTAATTTATCCATTTATAATGGACATTTCTCATTTCTCTGTAATCTCGTCTCTTGTTTTTCATCCTCTGGATCATGTGACTGCCTCTCATTGGCTGTTGCTACCATACAGGTGCGGCTACACCTGCTCTGTTTGCTTTTAAAGCCCTACAGAGTCAAACCATTTTGGCTTTTTAATGATTAAACACTAATAAATAAAGAGTTTCCTTCCTTGTTGTTAGAGTTTTTTATATTAGAAGCACACGTTTTCAGACTTCACATGCAATCATCTCAAACATCAAACTGACCCAGAGTGGGATATCTTACTTGAGGAAACCATCTTTGGCAAACTGTAAACACTGTGGTGCAGAGTTTCATCCTGTAACATGAATATGCTGCAGATGAGCGAGTATGGCAGCAACAGATGTGGCATGGTCAGCAAGGAGATCCTGTCAGACAGATTCTCACATCAGACAGATGATGAACCTGTTAACCCTGAGCTGAACCTCTCACATCAACATGCAGACACATTTTCAGACTGTCTCCCTGCAGGACTGACACAGGACGGGTTTATCTGAGCCTCCTGCTGGACAGACTCATCCTGCTCTTTCAGCGTCTTCAGCAGGAACCCGTCCAGAGTCTGGAGTCTCTTTATTACTCCGACCAACGGTGTTTCAGGTGAAAAGGGGTGAGGTAAGAGGCAGGTGGTCTCTGTAATGCAGCAGCCACTGAGGCCAAAGAGGAGACATGCCAGGAGGCCACAGCCAGATGAAAGCCCATGTCCTCACCCACTCATACAGCTGTCCGGCGGGGGGCCGCCGGGGTCGCGCATTGTGTGATCTATCCCACAGCGAGCGGCTGCCACTTCAAAAGCAGTGGGGAGCGCTGGACTTTTAAACTCTCACAGGCGGGTGGAGACAGGATGAGTAAGCTCTTCAGACCTCATAAATATTCGTCTGGAGCTCCGGGAGGAGAAACCAGGAGCTGAACGTCTGAGAGCAAGTTCGCGTGAAGACTGCTCGCTTTGAAAACGCATCTTTTTCACCCACCTTTAATACAAAAGGTGTTTTTCTGCCTTTAAAATGGACCGTGGCTGCAGACGCAGGATGTAAACACCTGAGAGAGCTCGCTCTGTGTTTCAGTGCGCGCCGTGTAAACACAGCGTCTGCAGAACGAAGACATTATCTCGGCAGTGAGGGTCAGAGGCCTCCGTTTCCCATCAGAAAGGGCCGTCTGACGCCGCGGTGAAGTGGTGAAAACACTCTAAATATAGCGTTCACTTAAACCGGCGGTGATTTTGGGGTTTTTTAGGTGGATAAAATACATTTTGCGGCTGACCCCTCGCTGACCCCTCGCTCAGCCTCATACACCGGCACTCCTGCTGCTGCTCCTACAAACCGCCATCTACTGTAGGGTAACACACTGACTGTGGAGAAGCACCTCACACCACCCCACTTCAACACCAGCCTGAACTACCCCTCTAGAGAGGACAGTTATGATACAACACAGAAGTATCTCTCTGCTGCTTCAGCACTGTGCATCAAGGTCGAAGGTCAAATGAACAGAGTATGGTTGACATCAAAACATCTAAAGCAGAGATGGCTTTTAGTTCAGAGTCTGGGTTGCTATATTACCCAAAATGCAACAGGTAAGTGTCTTTTATTGTAGACGCGGAACCTAGTAGTTTAAATTCACACCATATGGAGCAAAATGCAAGCGTCTTCGTCAACGTCAGATGTTCGTGTGACTCCAGAGTCGCTGCTGCGAGGTTTAATAAACTAACGATCCATTCAGTTTAGGCTTAACTACATCGTCTTAACCAAGCTTCATCCTCCGGGGCTGAACCCTGCAGCTGCAGCGTCAGAGCTGCAGCTCCCTGAGTCTCCACCAGAGGCTCCAGCAGCGAGTCAGTCCCCATAGACCCCCATGTTAAAATGCAGCAGTAAACATGTTTACAGCCTGGTACAAACAACGGTTTGGTCTCTGCAGCTAGTTTCCCCGTTCATGACGACTGTACGGGCTGAATTTATATAGAACTCACTCCTTTAAATCAGATTAACACCTGAAGTTATGCAGGATGAAGGGGCGGGGCTTCTTTGACTGACAGCTATCCGCCAGCTGTCTGCCATGTTTCAGCGACCATGCATCATTCGGCCCCGCCTCACCGCCGCCCCAGGCGACATCATGCACTGCCAAGATGGCCGACATCCAGATCCACCACACACTGAGCTCTTTACACAGTCTTTGGTCTTGGCTCATGTGAGGCACCCAGTTATTGTGCTTCTGGCACTTGAGTGGTTGCAAAATTTGATATATCAGAGTGATCTGCAATGAAGATTACTTCCAAGTCAAACACAGCTCAGTAGGAAGTCATCTTTAAGCGCCCATTAAATACCTGCAGCCTCCTCCTTCCTTCTTGTGAGTAGACAGTGATGCAATTTTCAACCATTTGCTCTAAAATTAAAGTTGTAAAACAGCAAAATCTATTTTCTGAGCTGCTGGGCCCCCACACTGACATCCATTCGTCTGATTAACCGCGCAGCACGTCGATAAAATGTAAAAAAAGACCAAAAAAAAAAAAACAAAAACCAGGCAGAGCTGTTTCCAAACACAGTCACAGTCTATTTGAACAGGGGAGAGGACAAAATTAGAGGAAAATACACTTTAAAGTGACTCATTATGGCTGAGACCGCTGCATCTAACAGCGATGTCTTCTTCTTCTCCTGCAGCTCAAAGCGCACTCACTGAACACTTTGGTATTTTAAGAATAAAGATGCAAACAGTCGACCTATAAACCCTGCTAAGGGTTAAAGGTCACAGGTCTCACACAGACACAAACATCCCATTGCTGCAAACACTGAATCACATGCATAAGATAAAAAGTACAGCAAACTTTCAGTAAGACCACAAAAATGTAAAAATAAGGTAAACTGCAACACAAAGTGACCCTGGAACAGCTCTGGTGATTGTTTGGAATGTCAGTTTCACTGATGCTGAACAAAATGTGTTGAGAGGTGATGTTTCACCATCTCGGGCTGAGATGCTGAGAAAACACATCCATCACACCAAGGACGAGAAGTCGAAACCTGGTGAATTGAACGGCGGAGCGGAGATGTTGGAGCCACCACCACATCACCATCACCGGCTTCCTGAAGACTGTTTCTGTCGCCATCTTGGCAGCGCTGTAATCCACCTGACCCACAGCTAATCCAGCACAGGGAAAAGAAGGCCACGCCCTTAATTATGCACGACTGTGCACCTTAATGAAATTCAATCTGATCAGTTTCCTCATCCAGTTGATATAAAAGGGAGAATCAGCTTAACTTCTTGTATCAGGCTGTAAACGAGCTTATTTCTGCTGTAGAGATAAATAAATATATCAATATATGATGACTAAGTGGGTAAAAGACAAATTAGTGGATACTTCACTGTAATGATGCATTTAAAGACAAGAAACAGTTTTCCTGTCGCAGTATTAAAATACCCAACAATCTGAGGCGATATCTACTCATTTATCGTAATATTAATATGATGTGTTGATGCACAGCCCGGCAGCGTAACCACAGGCCGGTGAAGGAACCAGCGTTATACCGGTGGAGAGGGGCGATGTTTGGCTCTGAACACAGCAGCACCTATGCCTGTCCACCTGTCACCGCGCGTGCCATGCAGTCAAAGCGGAAGCAACAAACAACTGACATGCGCAGTAACAACGTTCCTAGCTGAAGTTCGGCTACAAGCGGGTTCGGGTTCGGGTTCGCTAGTTAGCCAGCTAGCTAACCTTAGGCAACACTTGCGGGTCAGTTTGGCCTCCTGTTAACGTTAACAACAACACTAACACTCCCGACATACACTTACAACTCATTTTCCTGTGCTCAAGTGTGCTGGCGGACGAAGAATACCGCTTGCGAGCTTAGATGTATTCCTGTTTCAGCCTTTTATGCAACGTCAAGTGAACTCCATTTAAAAATCCGTCGGTTTACAGTTGCATTGATTTTGTGCAACCACACACACAAAATAGATAATAACCTGGAGGTTTTTGTGAATAAGCAGACTTTAATTGTAAATTCGGCATACATACAATTGACAAAGCAGAACGCTATTTATAGAATATTTTAACTTTAGCCTCAAATCCCAAACTGTGGAAATGAGCATGATTTTATGATTTTTAACGGCGTGCAAAACATAATCATGGATTGGATGGTAGCCGAATTATTAAGGGCGATATTCAGATTTCTTAAACGTCCAAAACATTACTGTACGTGCTGTGTGGTTGTGCTGCTAAGTGATGCAACCCAGAACATAGCGAATCTTAAGTTGAGTCTGGCCACGCTTTCTGCTACAAGACAACTGTCGGTTTGAGTGGCGTCAAACTGTCAATAAACAATCTTCTATGAACTAATAAACAACACTTCGAGGACAGTTAACAAAAGGGCCATCGTGGTTAAATCTCCATCTTCATTAGTCACTGCATACAAGGAATTGCGGCGATAAACAGCGGAAGTAAGGGAGGAAAACTTACGGCTGCAGGAGCTCGGCTGGTTTTCCCTCGCTTGGTTTCGAATTGACAGGCTGTGGTAATGCGCATGCGTACAAGGAGTCCAAACGCATTCGGTATTAATACTATTTAGGGTATTTTATCTTATAATATAATGATAATGATAATACTGATATTTAAAGTAATAATGTAATAGAAAATAAATTAAGTAAATAGAGTAAAACAATTTGAAAAGTAAATTCTTAAATGTTACACATTATTATTTTCATTTGTTAAATTTTAAATGTAAATTAACTGACAGTGTCTTCTCACACTCTCAATTTCCACACACTTTTTCTTCGGTGCTTACTATTACTATTACTTCAAATCATTTCTACCAGTTTCTACCTAATTACACACTTTAATTGACACTTCAATTGATGATGTCTGCAATCTGGAGTTCCACTTTAAATGAGTCTTGCAGTTCAATGTGTCACCTCAGTCTCAGCTAAGGTTTCAACACTCTTCAGCACTCATCTTGAATCGTCAGCTCCTTCTCAGCACTTCGGCTGCACCTGTGCATCCTCATTCACTGCTTACCCTGACACTTAAACTGCCGTCAGGTATTTTGGTTCATCTCCTTCAGTGCTTCAACTTCAACTCCTACTGCCACATGAGGACGTTTCACAGGCTCCATCTTCAGCCAATCAGACATTCAAATGTTGCCCTGTGCAGTTAACAACACATTACATAAGCTCCACCCCCTTTTGCCAGTTTCAGGCTTATGATGCACACGACCACAAAGCCCTGCCAAGTGCTACGCTCTAACTACAACTGATTTCAGCTTTGACCTTAGATCCCACTGACTTTTCAGAGCAACAAATGAGATGATCTTGCCAGGAAAAGCGATGCATGGTGATGTGTCAGCAGTCAGATGGAGCTAATAGTTTACTAACCGGGCTTACTGTGATGCTTAGGCACTTTTTGATGGTGCATTCCTGCACTTTGTGCCTGAAAGCGTCTGGAATATAATCTAGCTGAAGCTGAGAAGCCAACTTCTTATCACCTGAAGGCAGCTTTGGTTACACCCCATCAGAAAGCAGTAGTGGACCACACACAAACAGACAGATGCTGCATCATGACTCAGATACTTTAATGTGATTAGTATATTTTCCCGTCGCAGCACCGAAGGCAGCCTCTCCGCAGGTTCCCACTGCACTGTGTCACAGCAGCTTTCTGTTTCGGGCCGAGTGACATGAGCTGGAGTCTGTCAGGGAAGAGGAGATGTGATACTGACAGTGGGCAGGTTGACCTGCCAGCATCCGCACTCCGACTGCAGCCGCTGGAAGTGACAGCCGACAACCGAGGACTTCACACTCTGTAACTCCGCCTCTGTGTGATTGGTGTGTTTGGGAGGCATGTCTGCAGCACTCCGTCCTGTCAGGAGTCAAAATGAAGTGAGCTGCAGAAGTCCAGATGCCAGCGGCACCAGAAACCCCACGCTGGCACTGTCTGGAGTCCGGAGTCTGAGATGACGTGCATCTGTGTAGAGTCTTCTCCCTGCTCCATCCAGACCTGTCAATTGATATGCACATGTACAGTATGTTCATGCAACCTGGTGCACAGGTATTAGTTTAGTTTATTAGTTTGCATTATGAAACTACACATCTAAATTGCATACAGTTACACTAGAGGACAAGAGTGAATGTTACTAAAATCATTAGAGAACATCTGCTGAGGAGCTCAGACATCATATTAATCTATCAAGCAATTATTGAGACATCTCTCTGCGGATGAATCTGGATCAATCAGTCTCACTGCGCGCCGGGTAGAAACAACAACTCCCCCTTCCATCAAACAGCTCCGCTCCGAGCTATCACTGGTGTCATATCCATGTTACATTATAGATGGAAACCTCAGAAGCTTTTACAACCAGATTACTGACTGTTTAATTAAATTGAAAAATGCCAAACACTCACAGAGCCTGTGATAGAGAGCATAATTCTGCAGCTGTATTAGCAGGAGGCTCATTACTCAGCACTAATGAGTTTCTCCTGCAGAGACACACCACAGCAGCAGGCCCGAGGTTCTGCTCCTGCTTTATGTTTCTAATCAACCGTCCTCCTCCGTGAAGGATATCGCCAATAAACCACATGCATGAGGCCGCCATCCAGATGGATAACAGCTACTTCCATATTGTTCTGTTCGGCCCTGTTGCATGTCTTGGGGAGGCGGGGGAGTGATTACGTGGTCCTGATAAACACCGTTCACTCCGACCTCAGGATCGTGCCAGTGCTGCCGCCGCCATCGGTTAGGAAACGGGAATCTGAGCGTGTCACCATGGTTTCAGCGTCCACTGGGAGCACAGATTCATGCAGTCAGCTTTCAGGGGTTTTACACATGTTACTGGATTTTGTTTCCACCCTCACCCAGGCTCCATCCAGCACGTCTCCTCCAGGAACTTTGTGTCTTCTGCGAGTCTTTGGCGACTGGGGATAACGGTGCGGCCTGTCCTTCAGACGTTCGGCGTTCTCAGGTCTTCAAATTAAAAGTGACAGAAGTAGTTGTGTGAGGAATGAAAGAGCTGGAGAGAGAAGTTCAAACACCTTCACACCAGTCACTGTGTGGAGTGAGCACGTTTACTGGACCGACTAATCTCTAGTTTAATCCAGCCTAATCCAATCTAATATAGTCTGGTCTCTAGTGTAACATAGTAAAGTCTTCCTTAATCTAATCTAGTGTAACCTGACGATTACAATCTATTTTTCTTTATTCTATTGTCTAATCTAATCTGACCTAATGTGATCTATTCTCCAGTCTAATCTACCTAATTTAATCTAATACAATCCAATATCATTCACTCCAGCCTTTTCTTTAGTCTAATCCTATGCAGTCTATTCTCTAATCTGATCTAAGATCGTCTAATATATTGCAATTTAGTCTTGTTCTTATTTAATCCTTTAGTTCAGTTTAATCTCATCTAATTGAATCCAGTATAGTAATTTCTCTTGTTCACTGCGTTTGCTGCCAGTCTTTTCCAAATAAATCTACTCTGCTGACATCTAATCTAATATAATCTAATATAATCTAATATAATATAATATAATATATTTTAGGAAGACAAGCATTAATCCAGTGTAGCCATTTATTTTGTCTATCCTAATCTCAATTTGTTTTGTTTAGTCTCTTGTCTAGTCTAGTCTGATCTCATTTAACAGATTACAATCTAATCAAATCCAATCCAGTTAATTTAGTCTCATCTAATCTCTCACCAAATTCAGTACAGTATGGTATTGTACTGTCTGTAATCTAATCTAATCTAATTCAATCTAATCTAATCTAATCAAGTCTCATGAAACTGGACATATAGCTACAGCAGAGAGCCGCTCTGCTGCCAATACTCATGAATAATCCCATGATGATCCCGGCAGGTCAGGTGTGGGCTGAGTGGGTGTCGCCGTCACCCAGCAGCAACAGAGATGACAGAAAAAATACGTCCATAAATCCTGACACCAATCTCCCAGCAGCCCCGGGGGCCGGGAGGTAGGATGAGGAGGATGAGGTGATTTACTCATCCTGTCCGCCCCTCAGATGATCTCCATCATCCCCGCGAGTTTCACGCCCGGCCCTGTGGAGCGGCGGTGTTATATGGTGTTGTCTCAGTCGGAGAGGCGAGGGCGTGCCGGCCTGTGATCCAGGCTGAAACATAACCTGAGCCCTCTGCTCTGCGGTCACAGCTGTTCATTAAACTGACAGCAGCTCGGCGTAAAAACAAGGAAAACTACAGCCGGCTCCCACTTCCAGAGATTCATCCTGGAAATATTCAGAGAGCATGCAGAGGTGCAGCAATGCTACTGCTAGCATTTAGCACATCCTCAATGATACTGTCTATAGACATGGCAGAGCTATGAGCTAACATTAGCCTCTCCCAATGCAAAGGCTAACATTATAACTTATATTTGGACAGTATGATGTTTACCATGTTACTTACCTTAGTTTAGCATGCTAGCATGCTAATGTTTGCTAACTAGAGTTTAGCACAAAGATGGACTGATGTTGATGATGCAGCTGACGTGACAGAGTCCTGCTGAGGTGTTTTTGTGTTACACTGAGCGATTTTACTTTGTGTTTTCAAATTATTATGGCAATAATGGCAACGCTTATTAAAGACATAAATACTATGATCTCTGCACGCTGTCCTCTGTTTACATTTCTCCATCGCCACGTTTCATTTCTATAATTTCTTATAGTTCTTCCCAACTGCAGACAGCATCCAGAATATGGCAGCAACTAAAGATTAATTTCATCCGTATTATTGTTTTGATTAATCATTTGGTCCATAAAATGTCAAAATATTGAATAAAAAGCTCATCAAAACTTCCCAAAACCCAAAGTGACATTTTGAAATGAGTTCTTCTGTCCAACCAACTGTCCAAAACCCAAAGACTCCTCATTTCCTGTCATGAAAGGCAAACAAAAGCCACAAATCCTCACATTTAAGAAGCTGCAACTGGCAAATATTTGACATTTTTACTTCAGAAATGACTGAGACGATTAACCCATTATCAGAAAAATTGGCAATTAACTTTTAACTTTTGATCAGCTAAGCTCTTGACTAACTAATGACTGCAGCTCTAGGCCTGAGTCAGTTCAGTCTGTGCACATTGATAACAGACCCTGGAAACCGGAAATGAGCTGAGAGGCTCCAGACCAATGTGTTTGTACGCCAGGCGAGTTGTTTAAAATTAATCCAGGACCAAATTACAGTGAGATTCACCGTCTTTTCCTCTATATATTATATCTTATGGACCAACCTGTTCTCCTTGAAATTACATAGTTGTACAACTGCTGGATAAGAGTGATTGGTGTCTGGACTTTGTATTTTCTTTTCAGTCTTTAAGAGCCTCGTCATTGTTCTGCATTCAAACTGGAAAGTCGAGGTGAGGATGGACGGTTGGATGCAGGACTTCTTCATAAATAAACTATAACCTGCCTCACGGCTATTCTTTGATGACTTCGTATGTTGTTATGTATATTGGATTATGTATTGATCATCCGTCAACAAGCAAATGCCTTCATTAGGTACAAAAACAGTACATAACACTGTGCGTTTGCTGAAAAAGGTGTTTAATGCAGAGGAATAAGCAGTTATTTATAAAGGAAAGTCACAGATCTGCAGATAAACATGGCAAATTAAAAGGGGACCAGCTGTCGGATGTCTTTGGTTTCCCCCTCATCAGTCAAAACACGAAATGAGCTGACGTGTTCTTCTTCTTCGCTCTCAGCTCAATCCACTCCAGAAACCAGATTCTTGATTTACGACTTTCTTTTAGCCTCTCCAGAACAATTAAAACAACTAAAACTTACAATAACGTCAGAACCCACAAAACTTCCCGTGTAGATCATCTGTCCAAGCAGCTTGTTGTGACCAACCCAAACCCTGACCCTTTCTTAATCCTAACCAGGTGGTTTTAGTCCCTAAACTTAACCAAACTGTTTCCCAAGGTTAACCACCATGTTTGTCCGGCGCTGTCCAACAGTCGAATGTTGTGTTGGGAGTCATTGACTATTGATCTATTCTGTAGTTTAGTAAGATGTGTTGACAAACTTTGACCAACTTTTAGCTTAAGATGAAGAGTTAGAGGTTTTCTGGTTCAGGTTGGAACGGTTTCCCCTTGATAACCTATAAACTTTCCTGGTTCCCAAAAGTTTCCTCAGAGTTTAGCTCTCAGTCACGACTGACATCCATCACTGAAATGAGTCCGTAAAAGCCGAAGTCGAGGTAATTGATCGCAGAATTAATACACGAGTTAACAGTGAAATTGCAAATAACATTTTTATGAAGTTAATTGCCGCGGGCTGATGGTGTGAGAGAGACTTCGGCAGTGGATCATTTCCTTGATCAACGATAATGTGATGGAGCACGTTAGGAGCCTGGTAGCAGCACAACAAGGAGGAATGAAGGTCCGGATCATTACAGACTCAAAGCGTCAGAGAAGATATCAAATCCAATCAGGAGGGAACACCAACACAGGAACCTTGGTTCTGGACAGCTTGATGAAATGACCGTTCACTGGAGGTCCACAGCGCTGAAAACACAATCATCAATAACCTGCAAAGAGAAATTACTCATGTGATTCACGGAAAATGAATTCAATTTTTCAGATATTTTTGTTCGCCTGCTCTAACAAATTCAGTCGTTTGAAGAATTTCAAACACAGTTTCAGCTGTCGAGACGGATGATGATGTAAAGTGACATGTAAATTAAACCCCGCCCTTTACTTTCACAGCTACACATGCCGTTTACAGTTGTAACAGCGGCAGATTTACATAAAATTTTATTCTTTGTATTTATTTATTTATTTATTTTTAAGGGCCCATGCACAGTGTTAACATGAATGCTACCGTTCGATGCACTCTACCTCAGTTAGCTTATGGCTAATGACTTCCTTGATCCCCTTACCTTACTTATAGCCACATTAAACGCTGACAGTGGTAATTAGCAAGTATTAGCATGCTAACATGCTAAACTGAGATGGTGAATGATAGCACGATACATTCTAGTTTATGCCTGAACATTGCAGCATTAACATTCTCACTGTGTGCAAGTTAGCATGCTATCATTAGCATTATAATGCAGACACGTTTTTATAACGTTTCTTTGATTTTGTCATTTAATTATTGATTTTTGCGTTTCTGTGAGTAAGGAGGCAACATGGTTTTCATCTTTAGTCTGAGTTTACAATCTGGAGTTTTATCATTGTGTTTTATTTCACAAACTGACTCGATACCCTGCGCCATTCCTCTGTCTTCACCGGAGGTATATCAGTGTGACCGGGCTCTTAGTGTAGTTGAAACAACAAACTTTGACTTTCAAACACAAGTTTGAAAATCAGCTTCTCATTTCTGAAAGACAACTTTAGCCTTTGCAGGTTTAAATGATGATCGATGCAGGCAGATTGTATCAAATTAAGCTAACATAAAGCTAACGTTAGCTCCATTAGCTCTCCAGCTGATTTTGATGTTTCCAGTGGACCTTTTTTAAAACAGTTGCCCCGTTAGAAAGGGTCTTAAATGTGCATTTGAAGGCTATTATACAATATAGGATGTCATGCTAACAGACTGTGGCTGAAGCTAACAGGTCACACCTGCAGATCATTCCTGCAGAAGACAAGGACATAAAAAGGCATTTTCATATTGATGTGTGACATAGTAAATATGTATTTAATACCTCGATGGGTGAGTTAACTGCTTGTTACACCACAATATGTCACTCTCTGTCACCTCTGATGCAGCAGTATTATTCAGCATGCGTTATATGGAGGTTCTGAGCGTGTGCACAGATGTTGAGCTGTAATACAATCATCTAAATGTCGCTCTTCTTTGATGGAGAGGAACAGTGTGATAAAGCTGTTTGTGCACTCTGCAGTAACCCTGCACACTGCGATCACTGATGGAGTAAACTGTCACGATGCTCTGTTGCATCTACAAAACCGTGTCTGTCTGTTCCTGTCTGTCATAAGCTGCCTCTCTCTGTCATCCAGCTGCTGCTGTGATTCATCCTGAACTGGGTTTAAACCAGTAAACGCCTCAGAGGGGAGATTAACAAGCACCAGGAGTTGCTGTGAAATCTCTAAAGTCCAACAAAACGAGACAAAAATCAAGTCAGGTCTAAGCAGAAGATCAACTGGAGGCCGAGCGGGGACAAAAATAAATTATATTCCTCTCACTGTCTGCACACAGCTGTTGAATTCAGTCAATTTTCACTTCATGTTCACGACTTTAAAGTTTGAGAGGCCCGTCTGCAGCAGCAGCTGTAGGTGAGTAACTGAACAATCAGTCAGGGCTTAAAGACAGACTCCATGCTCAGCAGAGCTTCCCGGGGTAATAAAGGTTTACAGCGGAGCGGTGACCGTTAGCGCTCTCGGACGGTCTCCTGTGACTTCCTTCAGTGTCGACACCTCGTCCTCAGAGAGTCATTATTCTGAGCGGCGGGCCGGCAGAAGGCCTCAGGATGAAACGAGCGCAGTCTTTATGAGCTGCCGCCGGACCAGAGGTACGGCTTTAACGAGACAGAGGAGATGGATCATTATGGCGCGTGTGAAGTGTGAGTGGGTGTGTGACGGCGTGTTTGACAGGAGTGGAGTGTCGTGTTGAGGCCTCCGGACAGACAGAGGTGGTTAGTTAAATGTCTTCAAGCCTCCAGAGTGAAGTCTGAAGAGCTGAAGAGTTCAGCTGATAATCACAACACACAGAGTCTCCACATCTCGCTGTAACACACTGCTGCACCGGGTTCACACTGCTGGATGTCCTGCATTTATTTCATTATTTAACTCAGTCATTCAACCCAATTATAAATCACTTTGCTCAGTTCACACTCGTCTTTGTTCGTGTGATCTGCTCTGGCTCTAACTCACTCAGTTCAAGAGTTTAATGTTCACCCTGCTGCATTAACTTCAGTGTAACATGCAGCACTGTTTAGAAGGTTAAAGGAGTCGCGTGCTGCTTTGCATTCAGCATTGCATTCCTACAAGAGTGACAAGATTAAAAATGGATGCAACAAAACCAGAGATGTCACCTTTTTTATTCCATGCCTTGAGATACAGCTCAGCCACCAACAGTTTGCAGATTAAGGTGCTACTCGAAGCTAATGCAGATACAAGCAGCTCGTAGGCTAGCAGCTAGTAGAAGATGAGCCACATGCAGAGTTGAGGAGCGGGCTGCAGAGGATTTAATTGATTTTTTGAAACCTCATTTTCACCTTACTTTAGGATGCAATCCCGATACAGGACGCAGAAAAGGAAACATGCACGTTAATGTCGATAAGGAGACATGTTGAAATGTGACTGAACTCTGCTGCTTCCTGCTAGCTTAAGCAACCTGCGATTGAAGCAGCCTAAACTTTGATCTGTTGATACATAAACTCGATCCTACATTTTCATCTTAAATCAGTTGTCAAGTCGCCAGCCGTGCATGTTTGCATGAGTCACTCCTGATCTCTGCTAAATATAATAAGCAATTAATGAAAACAACCTTGTTTCCTCTTGTTAACAGCTTGATTAACTTGTTTTCAAGTTAACACTTTACTAATTAAAGTGCAATCTTGTGTGATAACACCAATTAAAAAAGTAATGAGTCGTGATTCAGAATGAGTCAGGACCCTCCTCTTGTTCCCTTGTTGCTGCTTTAATGTGAAAAAGTTGCATATTGCGGCTTTAAACAGTGTAAACACAGCTTACTGATAATCTCCTACTTTTGGGAGCTGCTGCAGCTGAGTTCAGTTTAGCTTCTCATAATGACGCTGCGTGGAAACAGACGGGGCCTTTGTTTGGGCAGCTCCATCACCAGCACCATTACAGAAGCTGCGATATTCGTTTAGTTGTTTAATTAAAATTGTGCGTGTGTGACAGGGACGCTCCCCTCAGCCTGATAAGACTCTGTGGTTGTTATTTGTCCGAACACTCTTATTGGGTTTCATATGAGAGATGAAAGCCGTTCACCTCGTGCAGGATCTCAATTACCATACTTCAGCTGTGCTAAGAGAGAAAAATGGCTCATTACTGGAATTGTTCTGGTGTAAACATTTGATTAAAGACACTCCTCATTCTGCTCCGCTGCCCAATAACTTACAGTTATAAAGTGGTTTTACTTAATGAATCCTGGAGGACAGCTTCGCACCAGTTAGATCTGAATAATCTCGGGAGTTCATTTGTCAATCAGAACTTCAAATCACTGCGAAGAGTAAACTTCAGGAGAGGTTTCTGGAATCTAACAATGCTTCATCGTGAAGTATTTAGCAATTACAGCAACACCGCTGCGCGCAAATCTGTTGTGTTTGGCATTTTGCATAATGACTTCAAATGTGCTGAATCCAAGAGGGAGAACGACTCTTCTTCTCCTGCTACATCATAGATTCAGAGTTTAAAAACAGAGGATGTTGAGACCCGTGGAGCTCGTGTTGAAGTCAGACTGTCAGTCAGGTAACGTCTTCGTCTCCTCGCGCTGTGAAACACCTCTGGAGATGGAAAATGTCGAGACACACTTGATGATGACATGCGAGCGTGACTGCCCGTGTCACGTGGCTTTGTGTCAATTTAAAGCATTAAAACGCAGCAGATGTGCCAGGCAGAGTGTCTAATCAGGGTGCAGTCATATGGATTTGTCCATCGGGAAGTGTGTGAAACCATGGCTGCTTTCCTGATGACACACCGGTGTGTGGGCTTGCGTAGAAGTCAATGAGCGCTCTGCAGGTGTACTGACGTGAATCATATAGCACAGGGCTGGTCTGTGTTGCCTTTCAAACAGTTAAAAGCAAAAGAAACACTGCACCAAGTTTACATTAAATGGATGTGAGGTGGCCAGAACTCATCGTGCGATAAAAGTCCAGAAAACACCCAGAGCTCGCTTTGTAGCTTGAGCTAAGACACAAAATGACACCCAGCTGCAAAAAGTCCAACTCATCAAACTCACAGAAGATCAGTCAATAATCAATGTTCAAACTAAACAGGCTGAGGTCAAACTATGGTGGCTGGGAAGCTCATCTGGCAGGAAGCCAAACAAACTGCAATGAAAGTAAGCAAACTCAAGCTATAGAACAGGAAGTGTGTGTAGAGTCCATACTTGCGTCCAAACCATGCGACACATGATCACAAAGATCAATGCCGTAAGATCACATCGCTTTATCCCCATTTAAATTAGCGGAGGGCTAAACTGGAGCTAGCTGTGCGCATGCTGAATGGCTGGACTGGCCAAAGCTGGCTCACATTAAGGTTTAATCTGGCGAGTCAGACGTGTCTAACACCAATAATTAATTTAAAAACATTATAATACACATCATTTTTATACTGTTTTACATTTTGTGTGGCAAAACTTATTGTTTAAATATGAAAAATCCCTGAATTTTAATTATTTTCTTGAATTTGAGCAGAGCGCCACAGAGGTAACACAAGGGGATGGACCCCATTGCAGAACCGAGGTGAGGAGCAGTGATAGTTCAGGTGTTTTATTAAAGAAATGGGTTTATAATTACAGGCGGTGGAGGCAGGCAGGATCAAAACCAAGGAGTCCACAAACCATAAATCCAGAAGAACTAGAGGGAACTGAAGGAACTGGGAAACACAAGGAATGATGACTGAAGACGATTGACCAAGGAACAAAGGGAGTGACGCAACATTTACACACAACAGAGGGAAGGCAAATGAGACACAGGTGAAGCCAATGAACCGATCAAAGAGCCAGGTGAGAACAGGAAACAAGTAAACAAAAAAGACCGACAGACCCTCAAAACCTCTGGGTCCGAGCCCCACCATCAAGTTGCAGTTTCAGCCTCCTGCTCAAAGGGCCCATACAGGACCTGCAGTATTTGTTCATGTGGGTAACTTCTTGCAGCGGGGAGATGCTGTTTTTGGCTTCATGCGTCACTGAGAAACTTTCACAGGAACAAACAGGGTCTCGCCTCCGATGCTGCATCCACTTCCTTTTCATATGTACGCGGTGGCACCTCGGCAATATGCTGCTTTTGGCCTTTTTTCTGAAATGAGTCATGCTGTTGTATTTCATAGACAGAGAGTCTCACTTTGAGAAAGCTCTGTGTTAGTGGGAACCGAAACATCGTTTTCCAGGAGCTGTGAGTCCTGACAAGAACCGAGAGCATCAGATTGGTGTACACAACTGATGTGTACCTGATGTGGGTCACGCCAAAGTTTGCCATGTTCATTATTTGATCTTTGTAAAAAATTCAGTTTTCAGAAGCCTTGAAACTTGAGCCTGAGTTGATTTTTTGTGTTTTTCGCCTCAGTTGAAGGTTCCCAAGGCTCCTCTGTGGGTTCAGTAGACCCCGTCAACCTTCTGTTGGCTGTTTTACTGGTTGTGCGGCATTAAATCAAACTCCGGTTTTATATTTGTTGTTAAAAGGTGGGAGAGCTTTTCTCAAACCTGTGGAGAGCTACAACTCAGAGTCTGAACCGTGGAGGAAGCTCCTCTCTAACCTGCCGGAGACATTATATCAGCATTGTGCGGATGCTCGTGTTTCCTTTCGCACGCTTGATTACCCTTTTACTCTCTGCTGTTCAGTCCACGGTAAACCCACATCCTTTGCCTCTGCAGTGACCCCCGTCTCGTCTGCATTAATAATTCACGTGGCCTAAAAACTTTAAATGGGATTGAGGCGTGCCAGTCTTTAATTCCAACACGTTTAATAATTGATGCTGTTGGATTCTGATGCACTGCGGAGCTTCGGCGGCGTCTCCACCGGAGGAAATTTACATCCACTTACCTACTGATCTACATTTCCCATCAGGCTTAGAGAGCGCCTGCCAAACTCTTCACTAAACAGAGAGAAAGAGACGAACAGGATCCAGTTAATTCATTGTTCAAGTGCTGCAGCTCTCTGGCTGTTGTTGGATTGTTGAGGGAAAAACAGCAGGAAGAGCAGGTTCAGGAAGTCTGATCTACATAAACACGTGTCTCTGGTTTCCACCAACTCTGCTCTGTGAAGTGAGAGTTCAGAGACAGGTTACAGTCCCACCTTTCACCTCAGACCTCTCCTCATTGGTCGGATTGGTATCCACACCTTTAACACCTAAATTAGACAAGAACGGTCCTGCCGCCTCTGAAATTCCCATATTTTATCTTGTGTTTTGTTTACCAAACGCACCGCCGTCTCCACCGTCCCAAAAACATTAAATCAGCTGCAGCTTTAAACCCAAACACTCTGATGATGACGGGGGGCTTTCAGGGGACAGTCCCGGATTTGGATCTTTGGGTTTTTGCTCACTTCTTCAAACTCTTTTTACTTTTCAGCTTGAATTGTCTACTTTCCTCTAAATGGTTTCAAACCGTCCTGAACCTGTTTGAACTTCTCAGGAACACTCTGAAATCTCCCCATAACACCTCAGCTCTGTTTTACCGTTCCTTACATCATTCCTTACTACTTTAGATGTATCCGGTCAATGTGTCGGATAAATGTTTTATATCTACATCAGGTTTGTTTCCAAAGTCAAGGATGAACTTTCAAAAGACCTTAATTTGATTAAACAAAGCAAGAGGTTCCTTTAGTTGAGTTTGCAGGTGCATTCCTCTAACCAAGCTAGCTGTTTCTCTCTGCTTTCTGTTTATTGCTACGCTAGGCTAACAACAGACTTAATCCGTCTCTGTGCTGTCAAAGGGAAACACCACTAGTTTTACACATGAAGGTCACTTCAGACTGCATCAGCTGAGGCTAAGAAGTTTGAAGAGAAGGTGCTGGAGCTAGCTTAGCAGACCTCTGTTGCTCAGCTAGCTGTGAGGCTACAGTAGCCACTACTAGCATAGTCTCTGACTTTACTGTTGGTTTAAAATGAAGAAAGTGTGTAATTTCTGTATCGTACAGTCTGGACTCCCTCATGTTCTGGTGTCTGAATGTTGTCTGAAGGACACGAAACAATGATGGTACAAAGAGCTGCTGGAGTTTGACCTTTCCTGTGTTAACAGTTACTCCTGGTGGATCACACACTTTCACACACGCTTTTGTCGACCTAGCTTGGTGTTACGCTGTGGATCTCTGACTGAATCGCTGTCACCTGAGAATGATGTATGGAGGTTTGAATCGAGGCACGATTAATCACGCAGCCCTACTGCCAGCACCATCGATTCAGTCGCGGTAGGTCTCTTTCATTCATATTGACCTGACTTTGAAGATTTTTGGGGATCAGTACTGTTTCTTTTCAAAGGTTCAGGTAATAGCCACAAAATGACCTCAGTGTGTCAAGTTTAGCTACTCCTGAAGCTTTCGTTCAGCACCCACCATCTTGTTTTTCATGCAAAACTACAGAATAAAGTCTGGATCATCCCACCAAACCCTGCTCTCTCCGCACACATCTGCCCCCATTATGCATTTTGCTCTTTGAGAATAAAGTGATTCGGGTTTCTGCTTTGCCGATCGCACTGTCATGTTTTTCTACCTGTAAAACCGTTGGTGAAGCTCCAGAGGTGTTTTTAACGTATCGGCGGGAAGCTGCTGTTTTTCCTCCAGCGGGGCAGAAAATGTGAAACGCTTCAGGGAGTTTCAACAGGCTCTGAACCGAGACACAAACTCCTAAAGTGCTTTCATCACTCCAGGGACAAACAGGATTTCACAGCTTTCTGCGGCGAATCCTGCCGTCTGGGACTGGAAATGGCTTTCAGCTGCGAACTACCTGTAAGAGCAGCAATAAGGAGGAACAATGAGGGTACTTTAATACTGATGACCGTCCGGATTTCAAACTAAAGGCTGATAAAAAGGCTCTGAGTAGGGAAAAAACATTAGATGCTGAATACATTTGCCAATTATGTTTCAAAGTTAAGTTGCAGTGGACTCTCTGTTTAACACTCTGTGACCTCCTTTTTCATGATGACGGTCGTTTCATCACACTATTCCTCTTCTGGATCACTGTTTGAGGTAGTTCAGCACTTATTTAGACATTTTCAAGGCGTATTGTCTAAAATTGAGCTAAAATTGGTTTAAGAGTTAAGTTTGGCAGGTCTAAACTACCTGTGATGGAATGTAACTGAGTACATTTACTCAATTACTGTACAATTTTACCAGATCTACAACAAACCCAACTGTTTTGGGGACCGAACTTTGCTCGCTGGGTGACGGGTTGGAACATCCTCGCGCCTGGTTGATTTCATCGTCTCTAGTTGTTCTTTGCTGTCTAATCTAATCTAATGGTGCAATATGGCTGAATAATGTCGTGTTATTAATAAAACCACCTTGTTCTTTAAACACAGAGCCTTGTTTGTGTCAGAGTGAACAGGACAATGCTTTTTAATGGTCACTTTGACACCAGAGAACAATGTTTGTACAAAGGAACAACAGAAATATTCATTGGGGCAAAGTTCATTTGATTTGCAAGAAGTTTGAAATGTTTGATCTGAATTCGACTGGCTGGTATCATTAGTTCATGAGTTCATGAGTTCATGATGGTCACGAGTGTAAACCAAGTTGAGTTTCTGGGTCAATCAGTCTAATAAGAGCCATACACAGTAACTAAGAGCACAGTAAGTGAAAATACTTAAACTAAATCTTTAGTTTTAAGCCTCATTTAGTAAAATCTTCTTCTCTGTCACACACACACACACACACACACACACACACACACTATTTCACTGATCTGCAGGTGGGATCACATGCACAGACATACTGAGCAGAGGCTGTGAAGAAGAAACCTGTGTGCACTGAAACGTTGCAGAACTGCACTCAGCTCAATCATCAGTTGTCCAGAACTCACACACCGTGTCTCATCACAACTGTCACATGGTCTTTAAACCTCGGCCACCTTCAAACGAATGAACTTTTGATTTGTTTGGTGCACTTCCTGGATTTGGGGCCATGAACGTCTCTGACTATTAACATTTATTAAATGCTCCACGTTTGTAAAGCTTTGTTTACTGCACTGTCTTCATTCGATACAGCTTATTTCTTCCAAATATACAGTATATTCACGAGTTATGGGCTGGCTGTGCATCATGGGGAAACTTTGGCTATTGTCATGCAAAATGGGTCCAGCTTTTAAATCCTGTTTTGGACTTAAGGAGGAGATGGACTCAGTTTCCACCTCTGAGCAAACGCGCAGATAAATGAACAATTTCACACTGATGCACACGTGCACTGCATAAACACACAGACACACACACACACACACACACACACACTGTGAGCCGCCCACAGACAATTACAGTGTAATTACAGAGCTCATTATTTGTCTCTGCAGGAGGTTCAGATGGTTCCTCTGTTAAAGGAACATTTTTACATCAGCAGCTGGAAGAGAAGAGAGAAAAACCTGCAGACTGGAGACACCTTCAACAGCACCTTCAACACCACAAGTCAGATCCATCAGGTGAAGGTCAGAGGTCGCAGGTGTGCGCCAGGGGACTGCACCTATGTGACACTAAGGTCCTCAGGTAATGAGTGAAATGTCTGGAGGAGTTCTTCTGTTTTCTGCAGACATGCATGCACATGTTAGCCACACACACACACACACACACACACTGTTTCACTGATCTACAGTGTTGCACATGCAGAGCAACACTGAGTTTTTACATGCACAAACTGAGTAGTTCCTGCATGTGCTTCTGTGCAGGGTGCTGATTTAAATGAATTGTATTTCTCGAAAAGCTCTCTATAAAATATATTACATGTATTATTATTAGTATTATTAAATTAGCAGAGCTCTTATTTGTGTTTGAACGCTGGTCTGCATTGATATGCTTTCATACGCCTTCAGAATATAAAATAGTACAAATGATATTATTTGTTAAATGGTCAACAGGAAGTAACATAAACCAGATTGTTGATTATACAGACGCAGAACAGTGTCAGTGGCATCTTCTTTTACTCACGTTAACTCGTTTGCATGCGGTTTCGTGTTTCTTCAGGAGCAGTGAACTGAAAACCCGTCCAAGCTGCTGCACGTGCATGTCCGATCAGGCGCTCAGTGTCCTTGACAAGCTGCAGGACTTTGACCGTCCTCTCACTTCTCTATGAAACACAATTTCCTTTGTGTCAGTCGCAGGCGGCGTAACTATTTTGACACTCCAAATTGAATTTCCAACTTTTGTCTGGCTCTGGGTTTTTCTCCATCAGAAGACTTATTGAAGTGTCACTCCGAGCGGCGGCACTGCCCATTTATTTTTCCATTATTCCCGCTGATAAATATTTTGATGTCTCTGTTTTGTCGCGGCGGCGTTGAAGTGTCACTTGAAAGTCAGAGGAAACGCTGCGATGGCCGCGCCTCCTTTTAACAACCGCACTACAAATCTGACTCAAATCAAACTAATTTCAACAAAGGTTAACAATGTCTGACGGACGGGCTTCATTACAAACAGCACGGCGACACCTGGGTGTTTATTCGTTAAGAAATCATGTTTGTTTATTTCTATTTGTTGAAATCTTGCGCACCTTGACTCCAGCTTGTAAGCAGTAAATATTTTCACTGCTTTTGATGAGCAGAGGATTCAAGAATAACACTGCAGGTGTTTTCCTGCAATATAAATGTTTGAGGAACCTGAAAAGACACTTTATCAACTCACCTTCAACTGATCTGAGTCTGTTTAGGAGCTCAGTTGGTTGGTTGGAGGGTTTGCTGGTGTTACAGCTTGAGTAAAGTGAAAACAAAAGGTGCATTTTAATCATTTTAATTTACAAAAAAACAAAAAAAACCCTCACTTCACTGATGAAAATGTCCAAATAGGTAAGAGAGAAACAACACCCAGGAACAAAGCATTAATTCAAAATAACCAGAGAACGTAAGAACGTACGCAAGAACGTAAACGTGTTGAGAGTGAGGGGAAGACAATCTGAGATATATAATCGAAGATAATCGAGCACACGTGAAACACATTAGGCAGGAAGAGACAATTACACAGGTGGAAAGTGACAAAGACAGGAAATAAAGATAAACTGGTGAGTGTATTTTCAAAATAAAACAGGAAATGGTCAAACAAAGACTTAAAATCATAACAGTCGGGTGGTTGGTGTGTTTGTTGACTGGTTGGTTTGTGGGCTCATTGGATGGTTGATCAACACTTGGGTTAGATGTCTGGTTTACTGGTTGGCTGTTTGGTCAGTTTGTGTTGAGTGACTGGTTAACTGGGTGGTTGTGTCTTTGTTCGTCAGGTGTCTGTTTGGTTTCTCTCTTGTCTGGTTGACTGATCGGCTCTTTGGTTAGCTGTGTGTGTCGGTTTGTGCTGAATGATGTTAGTTGGAGGGTTGTTGTCTTTGTTTGCTGGTTGGCTGTTTGGTTGGTAGGTTTGTCTGTTGATTGGTGGATTAACTAGTAGGTTGGTTTCTTTGTTGGCTGGTTGATTAGCTCTTTGGTTTGACAGCATGTTCATTGGTTGGTTAGATGTTTGATTTAGATTTAGATTTCCTTTATTAGTCCCACACCGGGGAAATTTCAGTGTCACAGCAGCAGGAAAAGCCAGAGAACAGTGCACACAAGAAATATAAAAAAAATTAGATATATAAAATATAAAAGATATATCAGTGGAAGAGAAATATATACAACAGACAGTAAATATATACAACAGACAGACAATAAGTGGGTGAAAAATAAATATGTATAAATACCAGTCAAAATATGTGTGTTTACCGTATATGTTATTGCACATGTTGATATAGTTATTGCACGTTTATCTGTAGATGCATGTGGTGAGCGTCTATGTTTATTGGTTGGATGTTTGGTTACTGTGTTATCTTGTTGGTTTCTCTGTGTTGACTGATCAGTCGGTTGGTCGGTTAGATGTTTGGTTTCTTTGTTGGTTTGTTGGCTGATCCGCCCTCGGTTTGGTGTTCTTAGGTGGGTTAGATGTTTGATTTATTGGTCAGCCTGCCGGTTGATTGGCTTGTTGGCTGGTTGTTTAGTTGATTGGGTGGCTGGTTGGTTTAGCGTCCCACAGCTGGTTTGCTCATGCTGGATACGTAACAGACTCTGCTGCACATCTTTCTGCACAGTCTGGTGATTGAATCAAAATCCCTCTGTGACCGGCGAATAAACTGGACCAAAGCTGTGAGCTTCAGTCCCATTTGAACCTGTATTATTTGATTCTTCACCGTCTTTCCACGCCTGATCTCATGTTCACAACTGTTTTGTTTCCTTTTTTGCATGATCAGCAGTACGGCCCCAAAGGACCGATTGTAGATCGTCATTTACCAAACCACCTGCATGAGATGTGACAGGATGCGAGTTTGATTCACTGCTGGTTGTTATGGAGCCGTCACTGTAAGACATGCAGACACGTTTCTGACGGGTTGATCATTATTCGTGACGGCAGTGAGACTGAACTTTTAAACTTTGAACTCTCTGAGTGTAAATCAGCACCAGTTAAGTACGTTTTCCCTCCAGTGGATGTTCAGTGTTGTGATATCTGGTTCTGTCACAGTCAGCGACGGTTGTCACAAACAAGTGACGGTGTAACAAAGCGGACGAGATGAAGGCTGAGAGCTTCGGCGGGAGGATTTCTTCTGACTTATTGCTGCATGTGACACAACTGCATTTACAAAGAGGTGCGTTTGATTTTCATGCGCACAGACAAGACGATGGGGTTCAGCTGCTCCGCCTCGGCGTGAGGCGACGTCTGAAGACAACATGTCGGATGACAGCGGGAGACGACTGATGAGTAACAGCTGAGCTAAAGGCTCCAGTGCAGCTCCACGTCTCATCTGCACTGACAGATTCAGGACGGCGACATCGCGGCGCATCGCAATCTGCATCAGCAAGACACGGGACCGCACAACAATAACTATTTTAGGATCAGAGAGTTCAGGTTGTGATGAAGCATATTGCATAATCTGAGTTTGCCAGGTGCAATAAATGTACACAAACCCGTGCTGGTGGCACTGTATGAAGGCGGCGGTGACTTCAAGCAAACATACCAACAAAAAAGTCAAAAGTAATGTCTTATCTGGAATAACTTTAAGATTCGTTTTAAGTTGCAGTTCTAAAATTAAAGTAATTCATGGAAAATTGCCAAAACATCTGAGGAAGCAGCCTCTGAAGTATCTAACTTGTGTATTTTAAGGTTTCGGACTGTTGCTCAAAAATTGTTTGGGAGATGAATCAATAATTAAAATAACAGGCGAAACAGTCATCTGCTGATGGTCTTCTGTTGCCACGCTGCACTTCACCAACATAATTATCACTTACACTGGGCGACAGTTGTAAATCGCAGTCATTAGAGGTTTACTGCAGCTATCGGGGGAACCAACCGGGAATTATGTGCAAAGGAATAATGAGAGGAAGCATCTTTTCTGTTTTTACTCTGGTATCAAGGGAAACTGTCCTCCCATCAGTCCTTTTAGCAAACGCTCCAAAAATTACACCAGTTTACATCCAATTGACAAAGTCGTCTAGCGTCTGTGGAGTCTGAGTCTTTTCTTTCAGGAGCAAAGGAGGAAGTAGAGATACAGTACTGCAGAGCAACAAAAGGTAAAGTTTGGGAGATGGAGAGGTTTACTGACAGTCAATAGCTAGAAGTTATTGATGTATTGATGGTGAAGGATCCTGAATCGTTAACCGTCCACTTTCTCTTACCTCCACACGCTGCTTTTGTGCTTAAATCTAATCATCAACATTAGCAACAGTTCATTTGTAATAAAGCAATGCTGTCACGATATGTGCAAAGTGCAAGGACCGTTCACTGTCTGAATGGATGCTTTGCACTCTCTTCTTTGATGCAACCAACAGTTTTCTGTATTCTGAAGATATGCTCTATGCTCACTATACTCACATAGAACACAGTCAGCACAGCCAGTCGTATTGATCACAAGTGAAGTGCACCTGTTCCTTCAGACGTCCTTGAGACAAATGAAACACACCTGGAGCACACCGCCTGTAATGTTTCCAGGTGTACAGTTATTATTGTGATGATAATTTACCTCAGACATAATCATATAGATATTTATATATGTTATGACGCTGCTTTGAAAACAGACACATTATTCATTGTGTATTTTAATACTGCTTTGCAAAAGCGACCATGGCCGAACTGATTCAATCACATCTCGGGTCAGATCTCCTCAAACAGCATCTGTCGCTACTTACAATGTCCCAGAGACTCTTTATGTAGACGACAGTAACGTATAACATCGATTAACCACAGTGTTTGGATGAGTGTAGCTCATGGAGTGTGATTGATGGTGCAAAATGCAGCGCTGCTCACTAACGGTCAGCTAAAATGTGACTAGATGAGAAGAATCAAAGAGAAATACAAGAACAGATACATTCAGGAACGTCAGCTTGCACGAAAATGTACTGCAGAACTCATGAACTGCTGCTAGATGCTGTTAGCTAACCACAGCTGCCGTTAGCTAACCATGGCTGCCGTTAGCTAATCATAGCTGCTGTAAGCTAGCAAGCTCGGATAAAGTCTTTTAGTGTCTTTTTAGAAGCAGTAAATAGGAGTTTGGTTCAACAGCAGAGTCACTGAATGCAGCCTCGTCATGTTTTGTTTGGACTCTGGGAACAGTTAGCAAACATGTTTCTGAGCAATCTCAGAGGTTTTGTTCGTAAAAAGCAGTTCAGGAAAGTATTTAAAACCCGTGAACTGTAAATGTCGTCAGCTTTGTTGCATTTTCCAGTTGATTCTGGGCGGGGGGTTAAAGTAGGAGGATTCTCTCAAACCAGTACAGAAGCTTTTAATCCAACTCTAGCTAAAGTTATGTTGCATGATTTGGAAAACTTTAAAGTATAAGAACATCGAATTTGTTATCTCACCACTGTTACACTGACATACTTCTTTAAATGCATGGCAGCTGTAGACATTGGAAATATTGGTAAAGCAGCTTCCTAAAAATACATCTAAAGTGTGGGTGTTTGTGTCCTCCGTCTTTTGTCTGGTTCTCTGCATGTTTCCCTGCTAAGAACCGTCTCTCCTCCTGCTCCACGCCGTGTATTTGCGTGTTAAGACATCGTCCTCTTTTGTCTCCTCAGTGTAAAGAGAAAAAGCTCGAGTACATTCAGAGAATCCTGATATAGGCCTGTGTACAGAGGAGTCCATTGAGCGTCAGGAGTGAGGAGTGTGTAACTGCAGCGCGTCGGCGTCGTTTCACCGGGACTCCCATGATCCTCCGCTGGATTTCTGTACAATCACAAAGGCATTTCTTTGTTGAATCTGCTTAGGTGTTACTCATCACAGTTATCTGTCCACAGCATGTGTTCTTCCCAGGCTCCTGCCTCATTCTGAATGCATTACACCAAAAGCATTCAGCCCCTGTCAAACAGTACACCTGTACGCCCAGATACACTTCACTGGTTCCCTTCTATCCCAGCTGTCCTATTTACATTCCCACCACTCGCTCGTCTGCTGAGGAGGGAAAACGAGGTGCTGGAGGGCCTGCATACCAGAATTATTTAACTGTTCTGTGTTTCTGTTGGCACAAATCGCAGTGTTGGCATGCATCAGCGTCATATTTGTCTTGAGGAGCGACTCCTACCTGGAGGATCGTTCAGGAAAGTTTCCTATAAACTGTGTAAAATGAGCAAATTAATGTGTGCATCCAATGAAACAATGAAACATCAAGAGTTTGGTGCGTTGAAATGAACAGTTGTTGGTAACTGCTCTACAGTCAGGCGCTGTTGAACCACCACCACAGAAGATGCCACAGCGTCAGAATCAGTCAAATTGTAGAAAACATGATGCAAATACACATTTTTTGTTTGTTTCATGCAACAGTTGTAGGAATGTTACAGCTTCCTCTGTCAGGCTTGGAGCCAGGCCTGGAAAAGCAGAAAACATAATCGACTCGCTAAATGGTCTTTTATTCACAGCTGAGGGTTTGGTACACGAGTAAACGATCTTTCTTGCAAAACAGATCAGGATCACACAAAGAGGCACAAGGAAAACACTACGGAGATTTCTGGGACACTTGCAATGGAGGAGAGGGCAAGCACTCGGTATATGTACTGAGACACAGGTGCAACACATTAGGGCGGAGGCAGGTAATCACACAAGAGGGAAACGCAGGAGGTCAGGACCTGAAACGAGGCAAGAGGTGAGTAACGAAATAAAACAGGAAGCGCAAAGAGAAAAGACGAAACACTCAGAGACCTGACCTGAAGCTGTAATGTTTGTGTTTTTGCCATTTAATGTCCAATTTTCAGTGTCTCCGCCTTGTTTCATTAGTGAAAATTGAACATGCACATGCATTTGAGATGAAAAGCACAATATCCATTGTACTTAACCTGTTAGAGGGTTGCTGGGAAGCTGCAACTGATAAAAGGTGATGTAGTGCACAAGATGATGCAGTCCCAAGACTGAGACATAACACAGTAAAGATGCACAGTAAAGATAGGCAGTTCAACCCAACCCATCAGGCTCGGGTTGGGTATATATCCTCTAAAGCAGCATGTCTCTGGATTGTCGGGGGAAACTGGAGGTCAGAGCCATGGAGAACTTGCAGTCTCCAAACAGAGAGGCCTTCTCACTGTGAGTTCCAATTGCATTGACCAAGAAAAATATACAAAAATGTACTTTTGTTCATTTTGTTCAATTGCAGCAGTCGGGATATCAACGTAAAACTCAACTCTGCTCTTTTCCTGGTTTGTTTCAGGACGAGTTTGACCTCAGAGGAGCAAATTACCTTCATTTTTATCTGCGGGATCTCTCAAAGACTTGGAGGATGTGTCGGCTCAACTCCCTCTGAGTCTAAATCAATAACGGCAATGATGTGGAAAAGAAATGAAAGTCAGTGTCCTTGTTATGTTATGAGGAAGGTTATCTTAATCAGGGAGACCGTCGGGGTGTCTCCGTCGGAGAGGCTGCGCGTGTCGGCAGGTTTGAGATAGTAAAACGTGACACTCGATGTCAGTATCCATCGTGATCTCCTGTCATGTTCATCATCCTCTTCATTCTCCTCTGTCAGTTTCTGTGAAATGAATGAATTATTAATGTTCGGAGTGTATTAAAATGACATTTATGGAGCGTTTCTCTCCAGAGAAAGGCACAGTCGCACCACATCACTGTGAGCTGCCATTTAAATAAAGTTATTGATCGTTCATTCAGTGTTTTAGTGTGTTCGATCTGTCATGGGAACACCTAGCTCTGTGCTTTAGCACCTGGTTGCTATGGAATGAGCTACAACATGTAGAACACAACTCAACATGTAGAACACAACTCAACATGTAGAACACAACAATGTGTAGAACACAACAATGTGTAGTACACAACACAGCAACATGTAGAACACAACAATGTGAGGAACACAACATGTAGAACACAACTCAACAACATGTAGAACACAACAATGTGTAGAACACAACACAGCAACATGTAGAACACAACAACATGTAGAACACAACTCAACAACATGTAGAACACAACAATGTGTAGAACACAACACAGCAACATGTAGAACACAACAATGTGTAGTACACAACACGAAAACATGTAGAACACAACATAGCAACATGTAGAACACAGCTCAACACGACAGGATGTGGAGGTGACTCATGGATTTTAACATCCCGTTCATTCAGTCCTGTTACTGGTTTCTCACCAGTTCAGGCTCCGCCCACCTCACGCCGCCGCCATCACCTCGTCCTCTCTGAGCAGCGTCCGCCGCAGCAACCCCCTGATAGTGACATCTGCAGACAGACGGCAGGTAAAACCTAAACCCATGGCTATTAGCGCTGACGTCGTCCTTGGTTCCAGAGCGGGTTCTGCCTCCCACAGTCCTCGGGGTGTATTTGTGGATAAGCACTGTTTCCTCAGAGCAACGCCTTAATGAAGAAAAATGCAGCGTTTCCTTCGCAGCCGAAGCTAACAGTAAATAATGCACCGGTGTGCGTGACAGGACGGCATGTGGATCAGTAATTGCAGAGCGTCCACGATGGGTCATCTGCGCCTGCAGGGGCCCCGGGGGGCCACCGCTAATTATAGCTTCCACCCAGGAGGGAGATGATGAAGAGGAGGAGCAGGAGCAGGAGTGTGTGTGTGAGTGTGTGTGTGTGTTGGATTGTGTGCAGGTGTGTCAGTGTGTATAATGTGGATCAAGCACCTGTGTATATTTTTAGTCACACTTTACATAAAGTGTTGGTTTTACTGTGAATCACCTTCTGTGCATCACACATCCGTAATTACATCACCTCCCATGAGAGAAACGCACGTAACGCCAAGCTAGCAGTTCCGTCAGCTCGCAAAGCTAACGTGCTGAAGTTCAGCATGTCTTCAAAGATCACGTCTTTGTTTGCTAATTAACACTTCACAGGAAATACAGCTGACGATGATGGTTTGAACCAATCAGAACCCCTCAGCTCTGGGCTGGAGCTTTGGCGAAGCTAACAGATCACCATTTACTTCCTGTTTCCTGTGCTGGTCATTGTTTACAGGCCAGTTAGCACTAGTGAGTAGCTTGTTTTAAGCTTTTCCGCTAATCAAACCCCACTCAAATGTGATTGGTCAACAGTCCTCGGACTACAAATGGAAACCAGAACGGTAACAGGTATCGAAGCTAGCTCCGTTGTGGTCACTGGTGGGTCAGTTGTTATAATTCATCCTCAGGGGGACATGAATTTAGTAAATTCCATTGTAATTCATTTAATACTTGTTGAGACACTTCAATAAAACATAAAAATGTCAACATCATTGTGGCTTAGGAGGAAAAGTCCGAACATCATCAAGGAGGTGCTGCTGGATTCACCACAAAGTTTCAGTGCAGCGCAGTGAGAACAGTCAACTTGATTTTCTCCAAGTCCGTCTGCAGTCGACAGCACCATTGGTTGGATATGTTTCTCAGTTTTTGCTGTTAATGTTTTACTCAACCCTTAATTTAGGTGAAGCACGGTGTACGATGACGAACTGACAAAGAACAAAGGGGAATCAAACGCACAGTATATACAGATGGGAGGGAAGACAAACCAGACACCGGTGACGCTAATGAACCAGTAACACAGGCTGGAAAAGGACAGGAAGTACAGGAAGACAACACTCGACGTAACACAGCAGGTAAGAACCAGAAACAGACACTCGAAACCACAAGAGATGTGGGGATCAGGGGCAAATGACATACTCTGTTGTTTGAGTCTGAGCAAGGATCCACTTTTCCAGTTTTATATGTTGAAATGTGAAATTGTTGGTTCATTACTAATATCGACAAAGTAAAAACCAGAAACAGTGTCACAGAAACTCAAAACCGCTGAATTAAAACTCACTTTTCGGGGTTTTTGGAGATGCACACGTCTCCTAGGTGAAACATTGTCTTTGTTTCACTTCATACTACTACTTGCTGCAGCTGGAGTTAGATGAAAGCCTGGACTGTTTCTAATGTGCACCTGAATGAGTGCAGAGTTACAGAAACGTTGATATTTGATGATCTGGGACTGAGAAGAGTCTCCCCTCATGTTCACTCAAACTCCTGCAGATGATCCAGGATGCAGCAGCTCGTCTGGTCTTCAACCAACCCAACAAAGCCCACGTCACCCCTCTGTTCAGGTCCCTCCACTGGCTCCCAGTCACTGCTGGCCTACAAAACTATAACTAAACCGGCTCCTGGTGACCTGAACCCCCTCATCCAGGTCTACACTCCATCTACACTCAGCCAATGATAGACATTTAGTCCCAACATCACAATGGGGGCTGAATCCAGGAGCTGGACTCTTCTCCCCTGATCTGCAGAGTCCTCCACAACCTTCAACAAACTGCTCAAGACCTTATTGTTCACCGAACACCTCCTCTCGAAACAAGCTCTTGACGTCAGCTCTACCTGTCGACACCTTGGTCCTACTCAGCACTTGTCCACGTTGCTTTTCCTACTAGATCTTTGTTTGTGTTGTGCTTCTTCTCTATGCACGTTGCTTTGGATAAAACCGTCCTGAAGAGTCCTGAAGAGGCCTAAACAACAGTTAACGTCTCTTCAGAGCTGAAAGTCATACATTATATTGAAGTGACGACTGTTACTGTGATGAAAGGCCGCACTGTACTGATGCACACTCCAGTCCTTTGAGCTCAGCGCATTGATCCAACAGATCCTTCGGGGAACAACCGGATGTGTTTCTGCCGAAGACACGAGCGACGGGGCTGCAGAAACAAGCTGCCGCACCTCTGCACCGTCATGTTTATGGATGAGTTTGCGTTTAGGAAAAGTCAATTTGTTAAAACCATTTTTCCATTTTATAAATAGTCGGCGCCCGCGAGATGCAAACAGCCGATTTCACATGCTAATCGCCCAACTGATTTACATGTTAATATCACACAAGAATCACGGCCTTATCTGAATATGAATATGTCCAATCTGCAGGAATAAACCACAGCAGAACACAGCGAGCGAGCACGCGCCTCCTCCGACATGTGTGGAGGCATTATGCTCAGAAAATGTCAGGCATAATGTGTTTATCAGGAAAAAACTGACAAAAGAAAACAAAGTGTGGAGTGTGACAGCAGTTTAGCTTGGAGAGCTGATGGTGGGGAACAGGCAGGCTGTCGTTTCAGGCACGAGCGTGGTTTCATGTAGAGACGTTGCTGTTTGTGGACAGTTTAAAGAGCAGAACTGAGAAATCACTTCCTGCTTTACATGTTGTTCCACTGTTGTCCTGTCCAAAAACACAACACAGGTCGTCTGTAAAACGGTTTATTTGAACAAATCTGGACTTTTATCGTTACACCATCCACCGCGATCATAAGGATCTAACATTAAAAACAGTTTTGAGGAGGTCGGGGTCTTTTACCCCAGAGGTTACTGCTCATGTCACATGAGAAACCAAGAGTTACGTACGTGAGTTTAACCAAAAACAGACGTGTGCTGTGTTTTAATCTACCACATGAATAAAATGTTGATTGCTCATCGTGATATCCGTAAACTACTGACACAGTTTGCCTTGATTGGTTTCCTACAAGTGTCACCGCTGTCATGGCTCCATCAGAGATTAAGAACATGAAGGCTAACAAGACACAGGTGAAACTGATGGGGAAGGAGGTAAACACAGACACGACGGGAAACACTCAACAAAATCAAACAGGAAACTACAGAACACAACAAATGTTAAGGTTTCTGTGCCGCGTCACTCGGAGTTGGACCGAAACGCAGACGCCGTGTTCGGTCGGCGGTACACAAAGGTTTATTTAAGAAAGGAAGCACAAAGCTTACGGGAGGCTGAGGCCGGGAGAAGCCTGAAATCCAACAGGAAATCCCAAATTATCAAGAAAACGCTGAGACACAAGGCAAAGATGGGAAGACGATCCAGCAGAGAACCAAGGAACCGACGAACTTATAAAGACACAGGAAGTGAGGTGAACGAGACACAGGTGGGAACAGGAAACAGGAACACAGAGACACAGGAAGACAAAACTCTACAAAATAAAACAGGAAATGATCTAAAACTTAAACTCAAAGCCGGGACAGTTTCGGGAATCAGAGTCAGTGACCTGCTGTGCTGTTTTATTATGAGGACGTGTTGGTTTTTCATGTTGGGATTCACTTTCTCAGGTTTGTGTGTTTTTTTTCATTTTATTACGTAGATTAACATTAAATGTGCGTCTGAAGGACGGAGTGCAGTCAGATCCAGAAACCCAGCCGTCCGTCGTCTCTCTGAAACAGAATTTTGCATTTTGCTTTGATTCCAGCCCATCGGAGTCATTTCGGCTTCGTTCAGACAGTGATGGCTGAAAATTGGTGCAATTCGGAAACTCACACTTTGATGATGACGGACTGATGTTAGTGAGCGTCGTGAGGGAGGATGTATTCAGGATGTTTGTCCTTAAAGGAGCTCGGGAAGGTTCCCAGCTGTCTGTGAAACGTCGTGATCAACGAAACAATCAGTCGTCTAAACCGCGGATGGTCGGTTCGACGAGTTCGTCCAACAGGAACTCTGGTTTCATGTCACCGTCCACATTCATGCACGCTTTCATCTGCTTTTCTGATTAAATCTGAATTGTTTGAGACTCTCCGGTTGTGTTTGATCATGTTTAATGCATCTTACGCTCAGTCTCCTGTCTATAAAAACTGAAAAACACGATGAAATATAAAAAAATGCATTTCTGATGGTTTATTTAAACGTATGACGACACTGGGATTTGACGAAAAGTGCGAGGGTGTGAAACAGCAGCTGCTCGACGCTCTTCCTGATTAAATTACAGCTGGAATCAACCTGTTTGGGTGAAACCACCATCACAACATCCTGCTGAGCCGCGTCACATGAAGATAAAGCCCCGCCGACATTTATCTTTGCTATTTATATATTACCTTTAATTAATGTTTTAATATTGGCCACATATTGTCTAATATTCACTTAATTTCACTTAAAATTGACATAGAAATTGATTCTTATAATAATAATAAGAAGAAGAAGAAGAAGAAGAAGAAACCCAAACAAACCCAAGTTACAAAGTACTTCACACAGGCAGTGAAGCCAACAAGTAAACAAACAAACAAGCAGGTAAGAGAAATAAATACAGAATGAGACTAAGATAAGTTATTGATAATACAGTGTGTGTAAACTCTGCATAGGCACCCAGAGCGCGGCGGGCGCGGCGGGCGCGGCCTCGGAGCGGGTCGCTCAGGGTGAGCGCTGAACTGTGAGCTGACTGACCTCCTCTGAACCACGAGCGCTGAACGTGTCGCTGCAGCACAGAGACCACCTGGGACCCAACGCACCCGCAGCCAATTAAAACCTCCGAGAGTCAGAGAGAAGCTGTGACCCCCCTCCAACACACACACACACACACACACACACACACACCTGCTGATCATCAGAGCTGTGAATCGATACCCGAGAGGTTAAAAATAAACTTTTCTCTTGTGCGTCAGAATCCATCAGGCCTGACGAGTTGAGGGCTCAGCTGATGATGTGACGGGAAGGTTCCTGTGAAACAGAAACACACGGCGCTGATGAAACCTGCAGCTTCGTATGAATGTTGATCACTGCGGGTGACTGCGCCTGAGCCGTGGAGCTCATTGTTTAATGATTCCTGGAGGTGTTGATGCAGGATCTCTGCTCTCAGCTGCTGCTCCACTGATGGGGAGGCATTTAAAGGGACATTACGCTGTTTTTATAATCAGGGTTTTCTCGTAGAGCAGAGTTCAAACTCACTCTCTGCAATGTTGGTGCTCACGGTCGAAGCACAAACGTGTTTAATCAGCTGGGAGGAGACGTTTGGCAGGTGGCTGCAACCTGCTCGGTGAAGGTCATGGTTGCTTTGCTGAAGCTTTGCTCGCTTGTCTCCGTCTGCCGGCAGCCGTGCTTTGAGAATTAGTGAAACAGAAAAAGGGAAAATGCAGCAAATGTTGATTTAATTCACCTGATCTAGTTTCACTGTTCAGCTTTTTAATATCAGTGGTCTGAGAAAAACTGGATCGCTGCACATCCTCTTGGCTGTTTTCAAGCGTTAATAGGAGTCGTCGTCCAATCACAGGTGCCTTCAGCTCGAGGGCATTCCTATTGGCTGTTTTGCAAACTCAGACACGCGTGCACGTCACCTTACATAACGACAGACTGATTTAATGGTGAACAATCCTGCAGCACGTGACAGCGCTGCAGTCAGTGTGGTCTATGCTAGCCAGTGAGCTAGCTTGGCTAAGCATCTTTGGTCATGTGACCTTTGTGTTGCACATCGCAGCTACATCATAAACTTGCAGCGCTAACAGGTTTGATGTGTTCCCAGAACACAAGCCTTGCATCTAAATTATTATTATTAGTAATAATAATAATAATAAGTGTTTCTCCTGCTGATTAAATTTAAAAACAAAGTGCACAGATAAAAAGCAACATTTACAATTGTATTATTGAATAAAAATGTCAGAATGTGTGATCAAAAATGTGATTATAGAATCATATTATCAGCATTTGCAGGAGATGCTAAAAGAAACATGCTGCAGTCTTTTTAACCAGATGAAACAGTGAATGAATGAAATTTTAGTGTTTTATAACCATTTCTGATAAAATGAATGTATTTATAATGAAGGTAGCACAAGTTATAGCTGGTGTCCAGGTTGTTGCAAAGGACAGACGTCATTTGTTGAAGGTCTGAGCGAACATTAGCTTATTAGAATTGGGTTAAACACTGTGCGCGGTCATCAGAACATTAAAATTACCCACAAACAGTGTTTGAGCTCATGCATGTCCTGCGTGTGTCTGGCTGGTGGCAAACTGTATTTAAATACAGTCAAACTCGCATCTTTCCATGTTTTCCTGTTCATGTTGTCAGAAAATGGAATTAGCCTGAGTAATGATTTGATTGTGGCCTAAACATCAACCATAGATCATTTGCAAGCTGCTGCACGGCTGCTGTTGGATCTAATGTTTAACAATCAAGTCACAACTTCGGCTTTTAGTTAAGAGAACGAGGCGACAGGGAGATGTTTGACGTCTTCTGCGCTGCCTAATAAAGGTTAAAATGTGAGTGACCCAGGAAGGAAGCATCAAACCAGCAGAGAACAAATGAAGCCGCTCGTTTCACACTGATGTTAACTCGTCTGAACAGCGCAGCTCCTGACGCCGGTCGATGTTACTCACATCGAAACAGAGCAGAATAAAACACTTTTCAGCGTTTTACCATTTCAGCATCAAACGAATAAGCTTCTCTGAGCCGTTTCATGACGAATGTTTGAATTGATCGGCGCGTCCCACGTTTCCTCCTTCTCCTCCTCGCCGTCATTTGTTAAGACAATGTAAACTCTGAGAGAGTAATTGGCCCCGGGGCCACCTGCAGCAGCTGGATGAAAGTGCTTAGTAATGAGAAAAAACCACAGCGTGTCTGTCAAAGAGCCAATTAAGCTGATGTTGCAGGATTTCCCCGTCGGTGTCAGACTGCTTTACTGGAGATAAGTTGCAGAGAGGAAGAAGCTGAACCTGCTGGAAACACTGTTATCAGTCAGAGAGGAGAAGCCCACTGTTGTCTCCGTCTTATCCTTCTGTTAAATGTGCGTCTGATCAGTGTGTTATTGTGTTACATCGCAGACGGTTTCCCATTTTAAGATAATCAAAAACACACGTGCTGCAGGAGTACATGGTTTGTATGGACATTTTCAGTATGTAGGTGAAACGACCAGTAAAAACACTGCTCAGGGCTAAATTTGTGCGTCTCTCTCATCACCGCATAGCCCCACAGCTAGCTCTGGTTAGCCAACATGAAACATTATCACGTGATAAACCACAGCTAAGAGCTACAGCACAAACATCTCTGCAGGCTGTGAGGAACAAACTGCCTTTTTGTTCAAACTTTAACTGGCAACACAAGCTAAAAGCACCTTAGCTCCCTTTCACGGACAACGTTAGCATCAATGAAACGCCTGCTAAAGCTAACAGTGCTGAATTTCTCTTGGATATTCCTGGATCATTATTATTGATAATATGATTGAATATAATGTCAATATATGTGAAAATCATTAAGCTTTAATAAAATGTACTTTGCTTTACTACTGAAGAACAGATTTCTAGTAGCAAACCACTAATTCTGCAGTAGCATTGCTAACAGTCCTTGCTCTTCAGCTTTAAGCGGTTTTAGTTTTGTGTTACATGTTAAAGGTCCACAATCCTCCACATGTTGATGTTCTTTCAGCCGCTGTGGTTCATTTTCTGCAGGTTCGTCCATTAGACAATGTTTGTTTTGACTAGCAACTAATGGTGGCTAGCGTTAGCTAACTGCTGTACAAGGATGTAGCCTGCCATGTTTAGCTGCATTTTGCTAATTTTAAAATTCGTTAATTCTTCTTATTTTAACTTTTAACATTTTTATCTCCATGTTTGAAACTGAAATGCTGTAAAGCATGTCCACACTGCGATACTGCTAGAAAACAGTAAACAGTCAAGGTTTTCTCAGTTAAACCTGTCATTTTACATTAAACATCAACTGCACAATGCAATGTCAAAATACATCGACAGCCAAACTAACAAAGTTTAAATGTCCTCAACTCTTCAGCACAAAGTGTTGAGTCACAGCGCTCGTTAATATCGCACCCTGCCCGGGCAGCCAATCATCTTCCTGTCTGTTTGAACGCCTGTAGGTGTCTGCAGGGACAACAGGACGTTACTCATGTTTGATTTCCCAGTTGCAGACACGGCTGTTTTGCTCAACACCTTCATCTGCCACACCTGTAGCATTGCATCTCAGGGCGATCGCCCCTTAATGACACCATCAGCCGTCGGAGTGGTTCCCTAAAAGCACCTGGCAAGATCTCCATCCATTACTTAATGACTGAATAAACTCAAGTGACACCAAAAACCACCGTAGCTGCATGTCTGCCTGAACGTTAAGCTTTGTTTTGTATGACTTTACCACAGTTTCTTCGTCTTCAGGCGTGGTGTTGATCGTTTCTTCGTGTCCTGAGTTGCTGGTTTCTGCGAGGCCCTCAGGAGCAGGGACACGTATCAGGTTGTATTTGCGACAGAAAGAGAATACTCTGTGTAACCACTGACCCGCCGTCAGTGAGTATTTAAGGTAAAACAGTGTATAGACATGTTGGTGAACCTCCTCCAAGGGGACACAGTCATTTATTGGGAATGTTTACAGACTGTTTACAGCCGTGTTTCCTCCTCCCTGCAACAGTGATACAGGTGAGCGCCGTGTCTTTTCATGTAAATTCTTATTTTGGACACCTCAGTGGGATGAATTTAATTTTCCTTTTGTTGATTATTTTGGCAGCGTCCACCCTGGAGCTGATTACTTCCTGGCAGTCACTTCATAAATACAGGCAGTGTGTTCTGCCAACCTGCTCGGCTGATTCTTCCTCTGCAGGAACAGATTCAGTCCGGTCTGTCACGTTTCTGTTTCAGATGGCTCTCCCTCAGGCTCGCTGCAGACACAAGCACTGCTGATTATTATTGATTATTGCTACTTCATGCATTTGAGACTTTCTGACACACTAGCCACAGGATGTTAATCATCCACTGGTTCACCGGGAGGCTCGGCGTTGAGGCTGCTTATTCTCAGCACAAACACCTGCTGAAGACGAGCATGAAAACAGATAGGTCGTATCTTTACTCGTGCAGGAGAGAACGGATCGTGTGCAGGCAGCCGACGGCTTTTTCTTGGTGTCAGGACTGTCGCCTGTGCTCAGCTCTGCTGTAGCACCCAAAGTTTGCTATATCTAAGTCAAGAAAAGAGTCATTTTGTTTTCACACGTGTGCTTGTGATGCATTTTTGCTGTAAAACTAAAAAATAAAACCTTTTAAAATGTAAATTAAACAAAAACCAACTTGTCTCTATTGCTCCAGATTAGTCTGCAGCCATGCTAACGGCAATCTGAGGCTCCTGAGCTAAAAGCTAACATCAGCACGCTAACATGCTAAGCATGGCATGATGTTTAGTGGATTTAATGTGATGTTAGCACGTCTAATGTCCTTATAGTGGGTTAGCATACTAACATATACTAATTGGCATTAAGGTGCAGCTGAGGCTGATGGGACTGTCAGTAGTTTTTCAGATATTTAGTCTTTGACTACAAATTAAAATGCCAGATACCAGTGTGAGCTGAAAGGCAGGGACACTTGTTAGAAACACGAACGTCTGAACCACATTTCACGACAACCGTTCAGATAGTTTGGGAAATATTTCAGTTTGGACCAAGGCGGCAGTAATAAGACCACAAAGAACAACAAAACAAGGAAACAATAAAGTTCCCAGAATGAGCAAATGTTCCTCCAGCTTCACACTTTTGTATTTTACACTGATGATAAAAGCTGGTCTGAGGCTGTATCTTTGCATTAAACCTGCACCTCCTCTTTAAAAAGTTAAATAACCATGTTTTCTGTATTTTATTAACCTGCTTGGAACAAAAGCAGAACAGACAACAAAAAAAAACATTTAGAAAACAGGAAATGCGACAGTAAATCTGAAACTACCTCTCATTTCACAACTTTATCTTTATCTTTACAGACTGCTGTTATTTGGGTCAAAGCTCTGGTGCTCAGCAGCCAATCACAAACTGACCGTTACGCTATGAAATGTGTTTGAAATCTTTGGTCGAGGTCTGACATTTGTGCATTTTCATGCCAACTTGTGTTAATTATAAAAACACTGAACACTGGGTTACTGATGCGTCTGTATGCCTCTGTAATGTTCTGTAATACATCATTTTCATGTTGAGACATCATTTGTCCGCCCCGTGTTTCAGAGCTGTGGAGGTCAGAGGTCAACGCATTAGTTTCAGTTCACTGCACAAACGATCATGTGACCTAAACAAACAACTCTGAAGCAGTTTTTCTGGACAGGTTCAGCAGCTTAAGGTTTGTTTTTCATTTTGGTTTGGGCTCTTAAATGTGTGTTTCAGTAGATGTGAGCAAACAGACTGTATGTTTAAGTTACTGGGTGACGTGTGTTTACTTGCTCAAAGCATTTAAGCACTGTGGAACCTATTTGACATGCATGAAGCAGTTTCTGTCTGCTGCGACGCGTCTAATCTGCAGGAAACACAACAAAACATCATCGATTAAGCAGAAAAAGCTTGTGAATCTAATGATTACTGGAACAAAAGTGAACTTTTATTTGCAGTTTACCAGCTAACGCTCCTAAATCAGGGGAAAATGATTGAGGAAACAACAGAAAAAACTATTTTAATAGGTAATATTTCATTTCTTGTGCTGTACTAATAATGATTTTAGCTTTACGATGACCTGAGATGTTACTCTGTGCGATTTATTAAAGATCTTAATTGGTGTTTTTACATTAAACATCAGCCAATAAGGCACAGGATCCTATAAAGAGACAGATATTTGAATTGAAAGGACACAGTGTGCACAACAGAAATGCCAGACAGTATTATTAGGCAGCCTATTTTTAGAACAGCTGATGCTGGTTATGAGAAAAGGCAGATAAACATGAAGAACTAATTGAAGTTGCAGCTGCAGTCAAATACGTGCAGATGTCCTGGAGCAGGAGGCGCAAACTCTTACCTGAAGGCGATGAAACAGGTTAACAGTCGAGCCTGAGGACAGCAAAACACCCGATCAGACAAAAAAAAAGCAAAAAATCAAACCGTGTGGAGGAATTCAGACGAGCCGTTTCATCCTCAGCGCGAGGACGGAGGTTCTTTTCTTTCAGCTGGCTGCGCGTGCGAGAAACGGGAGCTGCGTCAGGGGAAATAAAAGCAGGATGGCTTCATCACTCAGACTATACCTGTCCTCTTCTCCTCTGCCAGGAGAAGCAGAAATATTCATTACATGCATGAGGAGTTCTCTCTGGCAGCTCATATTGATCCAGCCTCTCCTGTTCCACAGCACGTATTGATCAAATTGACTGTCTTTTTTTCTTTTAAGGCTGTAATAAGGCACACACTGTGCCAAGTTTCCTGCCAGACTCAGGTTTGTATGATGTTAAAGGTCAAATCCAGTGTGGATGGCGTTTCTTGCTTGCTTCCTGCAGCTGTAATGTGTTTGCACATGTTGTATTTGCTAATCGCTCTTCTCTTGAGTAAACATTTCATCTCTCTTTGGTCAAATCCTTCATGATTTACACAATGAGAATTATTCTTTCCTGTTAAAATGATACTCACATTTCTTCCATTCACTTCCTTTTCATGTGGATGACTCAACACATAAAGCTGACATTGAAACGCAGCTGCTGCAGGTGGGCAAGGATAGCAGCGATGGCTAGTTAGCGTTAGCTCCCTGAGCAGCTCGCAGAGTCAACAGACACCAAAACAAATACTTCCCATGTTAGAATTTTAATCCATGACACTAAACATCAACTGTGCAACAAAACAAACCATTCACAAAACAAAGTGTGGCAGCACCTGGCACTAAACTCTGGCTGTTACAATGAAATGGATCTACAGGGGGCAGTCCAAAAACCTATGATCCGGTTCCTGCTGGTTTCTGAATGCAGCACGGCCCAGAGGTGAGCGTGCAACAGGTGTGAGCAATAACTGTTGTCTCATCATCATCAGGATCTTTGTTACAAGGATCTTTGTGTCCACTGCTGCAATCCAGAGACCAGTCTCCACAGTGGAGGAACATGCAGCAGATCAGGAGTGCGATCAAAAGCAATCAGTTCATCCTCCAGCGTCAGACCATCAGTGCATCAATGGCAAGTCTGATTGCATTTTCTAAGAGACAGGTAATTTGGTAGTTCTGTTGGCTGCACCAACACAATCATCACTCCTCACCTGCCTTACGTGCTGGATTTAGGAACGACTTCTTCTGCTTCCTCAAAATGTTATTCAAGCTGATGGGTAGCTGTTTTAACACAGCGGAGGACATTGCAGACATTGCAGCTTGACAAGGCTACACAACGGAGCAGGTGGAGCAGGAGCACTGGGAGCTGTGCCCAGCTGCACAAGGTGACTACCTTAAAAGGGCTTGTATCAGGTCAGGTAGAAATTTGGCTGGTTTTGGTGTATACCCAGAACCTCACCCCAGGTTCTCCACTGTCGATATCTTTGGATCAGTAGCTCCAGTAGCTGTCGTGCGCACAAACAACCACCAGCTGGTACCTTACTGACCTATCTGTTCGCCCATCCGCAGTTAGATCTGTAAAATCAGATCTTTAAATTGGGTAAAATTCAACTTTGGTGATCCTTGAGGAGCAAATTAGCACTGCTGATGAATCACAAACTGTCCTGCAAGCCTCTAACCTCTGAGGACAAAGAGAAATGTGGAGTCATACACTCCAATTCCTTGCATATAGCTCTGCTCAGCTGGAGTATAAACTCCACAGTCAGGCATCACACATTAATGCAACTGAAGTCAGAAGACTGAACTATCAGTTAGCGCTAGCTTGGCTCTGATCTTCTGAAGCAACACTTAGATCTCTGAATTTGTTCCAGTGATTCAAAATGGTTTGATGTTGTAATTCCCGCTTCTTACTGTTGGAAAAGGATTTGACCAATCTGAGTTTTCATGGACTGGAATATTATCTTTCTACATCGTTAGCTGGCTGGTCAGCTACATCCAGGAACCATTTTAATAATGTTTTTATGCTGTCATTTCTGAAAAAAAATGTAAAATTTGGCATGTTAGATGAGAACAAAAACTGCATTTGCCAATTTCATGTTAATAAACATCAATTTATAGGATAGAAAAGTCTATTACTATTATTATTTGTTTCTCTGTGAATTAAAAAGGTGTAAAAACAGTGAACTGCACATACCTGATGTCAGGAAGAGTCTCACTTTGAAGAATCAACGGCAGCGCAAAGACTTTTTGTTTTCTCCAAGGAGGCGGCTGCCATCTGAACAGTTGATAAAGAAGACTCAACACCGCAGCGAACACAACAAAAAAACAATACAGTCTTCAACAGACTAAACCATGGCACCGGCTTGTGAAACATTCCTTTATTATAAATAGATCATTTGTATAAAAAAACGGGCATGCTTCAATTCAACCATTGCATTTAAACATTGCACAACCAAAAGCTACCGTTCATTTAGCCGAAACACTGGAGATGGTCTCATCTCATGATGCAGGTCGACGGACGGACGACATGGGACAAGAACTAGAAATTTTCACAACCACGAGTTTTTTGTTTTTTTCTTTTTAAACGCACAATTAGAATAACAACAAATATGATTGGTCCCATCAATTTCTCTTTTGTATTTTTTTTTTATGAAGACTTGTTTTATTTATTTATTTATTTATTTTTTTGTCCTCCAGCTTCAACACAGTCTCAGATGGTTTTGACTTGTGATTCAGGTTTTTGGCGCCGCTCAGGCCCGTTTCCTGTTGTCTGTAAACATAAAAACACCACAGAAGTGTTGGTTCAGTCTGTTGCTTGTTTGGATTCTTCATAATGTCCAGAGCAGCTCCTTTCTGCCTTGAGCTCCGGTGATGCCGCCTTTAAGGCTGACAGGAAATGCTCCCGGAAGTCCTCGTGTCGAAGGCATCGTTTTTGTTCACATGGCGTGGTTGGTGTAGCTGACGTAGGTGTTTTTTGTTGGTGGCACTGAGGAGAGAAAAGCAAACAGCACTTTGGTAAAATGGCACCTTGTTTTCTTAAAGCTTCAGCCTTTCCTGGTTAAACTTGGTTCAAGTTGCTAAAATCCTCCTGAGAATGGTACTGGGTACTGGGACGGGAGTGTCAGAGACTTTTAGGGAACTGGTACTGATCTGACCAAGCCATGAAGAATCACTGTGTATCTCACTATGCTAAGGCTAGCTGGGACAACATTAGCCATTCAGAACGTGAACAACTTCATTGATGCCCTCTCGGGAAAGAGGCCAGATTCCCCCTGATATCACCGAGGTACTGAGGGGATTGTTCTGGACTCTTTGGTAACTCAGGCTCTATCAACCCTGTAGATATCACAGCTCATCTGGAGTCAGGTGGACGGGGGTCTTCAGGTCTTGCAAGATCTCCTAGACTAGACTGTGTTGGGATGGATGGGTTGACTGTGACCTAAGCCAGTGACACAAGGCACCACTTTATCCTTAATTCAAGCACAAATCAAACCGGAAAAATCTAAATCTTGAGATAAGTTAAAGGGATTCCCCAGAGAAGTTCCTCAGACATCTCCTTAACATGGCCAACATGTAATGATAAGCCACAATTACCTTGAACTTTGACGTTTGACCACCAGTACCATCAGTTCATGCTTGAGTCCATGTGAACATTTGTGCCATTTGTTTCCAGTGTTACTGATATATCACGTTTACAAGATCGCGAGGTAACCGTGACCTTGACCTTTGAACAAACACTCAAATCAGTTCATTCTTCAGTCCAACTAAATATTTGGGATTCTCTCAAGACATAAGGAGATTTCATGTTCATGAGGCCAAAAATGTGTAAAGATGTCAAAATTGCGCAGCAGGCAGATCTGTGGATCCTGGAAGGCCCTTCAGAATCGCAGGAGTCACGTTAAGAGCAGACATGTAGCTCTGTCAAATGACACAGACATTGGTTAAACTCCTGCTAGCATTTTGCCGAGCCTGTAGTTTTCATTACGTTCAATGTGAACAGACAACACCATTATTTGGCCATTCTCAGAGGTGAAAGTTCATCCTGAGGGTGGTGCATGGATCATCCAAATAAATAAGGGTTTAACCTCTGGAAACCTCGAATGTTCACACTAAATGTAAAGATAATGTGTGTATCCAGTGGCTGCTGACATATGTTGGATTAAATAAGCCTCACAAGCATTTTGAACACTCTGCAGGATCATGAAGGAAGCCGAGCCTCGTGTAAGGTTGAGAAAGTAAAACTGATGCAGGATGCCGCCGCTTGTTAGATTAGGCAGATCAGTTCAGTCAGCACGTCTCTGATGAGCAAACAATCCGACGTCTCCCACTTTTCTGCTGACGGACCGAGAAGCAGCTTTGAAGTGCAACTCTGAGCTGTAAACAGTTTGGCTTCATCAGATCTGGTCTCAGGTGACGTCTAAACCAACTCAAGTCAACTGCTTGTTACATCCTCATTACTGCAGAGAGGCTTCTCCGACTCTCCGACTTCACCTCCACTTATTAGACTTTATGGAGAAACTGACATTCTTCTTCTTTCAGAGAATAATTAACAATATTTTCCATAAACTGTCTTTTTCTTGTTCATCTGGACTTGCTGCCTCATTGGTAAAACACCTCAGGTATCTTCAAAGAGCAGTGCCGCAGTTTGTTTTCTGTTACTTCCATGCGAAAACCTTCCCAAAAGTAAGTAAGTGGCCAAAAGTATGTGGACACCCACTTTCAGCAGGTTAGCTGGCTTTGGCACCCTCACTGCTGCATACGTCCAGGCAATCTCAAGTATTTTAATTTGGCTCCTTGATAAAACACCATTTACACTTGTATGTGCACTGCATGCCTGTAAACCCTTGTTTCCACTGGGCTCGACTCCGCCTTGTTGCTTTGCTGCCTCCTTCAGACGCCTTCATACCCACGGCAAAACACTGCGCCTGACTGATTTTGTTGACAAGCCCCAAACTTGTTGATTTTGGTGCTTCTAACACAGCGTTAACGTCACTAAAGAAAGCTATGATGGAATATGTTTGTCAGTGGCCTTTTTCGTGACAAACACCGCATGTTTATGAGCTAAAAATAGATTGTTGATGGTAAAGATTATGAAGAAATGTATGTTTCGCTTCTGTAAAGGGGACAAAACAAGAATAATATAATAGTCATGTGCTCTCGGACATTATCTCTGTCGAGTTCCTCCAAGAGTTGCTGGTCTTGGAGTACCTTTGTATAGATCTTCGGCAAAACCTAAGCTGACATTTGAGTTGTCTTTGTTTTTGAAATGAACCTTTTTCAGGTTGCAGGGAAAACAAAACAAAGTCTTTACCAAGTAGATCGAATTTAAAACTCTGATACTGTCACTTTGAATCCAATTTCAGACAACTGTATAGTAACTGAATTAGGTTGAGTTAAACAAACTGAGATAAAATATGAAATAGCTGCCACATTACCAACACGAAGTGCAAGTGGGCTACAAAGGAGTCTGTCGGAGCTTTCGAGTTTGATTTGGCTTCTTCAGAAATAGACAAGTTCTGTATTTTAATGTCTGTGGGAATTAAAAGTACTGTTAAGATGGCCACAATCAGCTTTGCTGCATCCTGGGGGCAACACAGTTTAAATGCCCCTCAGCCCACTCACCGCTGGCCTCCACACCCTCGCACAGCTCCGTCTTCACTTCGCCGTTGGGCCGCTCAGCCGCCAGCTGCGACAGCTTGCTGGTCATGGTGGCGGCGGTGACGATGGCCTTGAAGCTGCGCTTGCGTTTGGGGACGTTCTGCTCAGGGTGGAAGATGATGATGTAGACCTTCGGCATGTAGAGCATGCCCAGAGAGACGGAGGCGCTGAGGCTGAGGGAGACGGTCAGCGTGGTCGTCTGGATGTACATCTGAGGAGGAAACGGAGGAGGGAAGGGTTACAGGACGCCATCATGGGCGTAACCAGTGAAATGTTTACTATTTACTTCCTGTTAAAGGTCAACTGTGATGACAAAGAAACCTCAAAACTTCTCTTTTGGAGTTTACTCTTTGACTTAGTGTGTCTCAAATTGCTTTGAGGTGCACATAAGGAGTATTCGGCCACTCCAGGTGCTACTGAACAATACCTGGTGAGTATGCATTTGTTTTTTTGAATGCTGTTAGTGCTGCATGATGATTTTACACCATTCTGCTGAGGGACATTGGGACATTAGTCAGACTGAATTCGTTGAAATAGAAAACAGAATGACAGGAAGCTGAAAACAAACACAAGAAAGGAGACGACTGTGAGCTTCAGAACTGGGCTGAAAAACACTTTTTTTAAACACAAGTTTAAAAACTCGTCCTTGAATACACTTTCTAATGAAGCAAAATGAACTTAGCATTGCTGTGAGTCGTCGAGGAACCACTGACTGTAAACAACAACTATTTATTATCATGTACAGCTTTAGTATGTTTCAGTGAATCACCTGTCCATCCATCAAATTACTGATTTTATTCTCCTAAAATGATTATTTACTCAACTTGAACTCAAGCTGTGTATTTAATCACTTATTTACTCATTGAAAACAACAATTCATTTCTCAAACACTTAAAAAATGCAAACCTGGAGGAGGGGTGGAGGACTTTGGGGAGTAATTGAAGGGAAAAATGATCAGTTTTACTCTTCTATGTTCTGGATTAATTGAACATGCCAAAGTTTCTACTCAATTAATAGATGTAAATGAGATGCAGGTGACTTTTTGGTCGTTTATTGTTGACGTTTTAAGGTGTTTAACTGATCTGAAGGCGAACGGACTACCTGCCGATGAACCCAGTGAGTGTAGGGTTTTCTTAAACGTTGGTCTGAAGCACCGAGCTCAGCACTAATATTTCCATCCGCCTTCATTAAACCAACAGATGGTCGACTCTGCTCGCTTCATTTACTGGAATCAATCTACTGACTCATGTTCGGGCCTGATAATTTCCTCTGGCCAGGCAGATACTTTGGCTCACAACCAGCCGTCGTTCAGAGTTTTTAAACTCTCCAGCTGACTGGTGGGAAAGTCTGTGCCGCAGTTTCCTGTTGTGTTGCGATGTCACGTGACGTGTTTGGCTGAGTTTTTACTTACTGATCACTCCTGGTGCTGCTAATGAAACTCAACAGCAGTTTTTAACGTTAAAAGCCAATCAGGATGGAGAGATGTTTTGCCCTTTGAGCCCCTGGAAGACTTTAAATTTGCAGGAACTGATTATGTTCACTGGCAAAGTGGAAGCAACTGGAAATAATGAGCGATTAAAAGCTTGTTCAAGATGAACTGCACCTCGCCTGCGGGGGACAAAAAGCTGCAGCCAAGTCGAACAGTTTCCAGCAGCCTAAACAGGAAGAGATACGATCAGAGGTCTTCACATCCTGTAGAACATCTGCAGTTTGCAGAACCAAGGCAGTGTTGCTTAAAGGTCCAGATGTTCCTCATACAGAGGCTCCACATGCAACTAATGCTAAAGACATTTGTTTCTTTGAATTAGGACAAACTGGCAACTGAGAGCGGTGAGGTCAAACAGTATATATAGAAGAGATGGAAGGCACAGGTGAACTCAAGCAGTGACTGGGAGACAATCACAGGTGGGAAAACACAAATACAGGAAGTAAGAGGTGACGGTAAAACAGGAAACAACCAAACTAAAGAGTTTGTTTTTTCTATAAGATGTAGTGTTGGTCTTTGATCAGGTGACAGTCAGGCATTTCCCTTCAGACACGTTGTGCAAAACATTACATTTCACCCACTAGCTACATAATCTTCATACCACATCATATTAATTATTCTTTTTTCTTTAATTAAAGACAAATACTCAGAGACAAGTTCACTGTTTGGCACCTTCAAAAGATTAAAACACACCCTCCTGTGTTAGTTGGTGGTCAGCCATCACCTACGTCAGCACCCCTATAGCTTGCACATGACAGGTGGAAGGATAAGTAGTTCCTGTAAAGCAGGTAATTCCTGGTGTCCTGGCGTAGTTTGTGTCTACTGTGTCCTTGTTGATGATACTCTGCATTTAGATGTTGATGTTCTAATAGGAGAGGACAACGATCAGAGAATGGAAACATATGTAAGTATTGATCTGCTCACCGCTAGCTTTAGCCAATCCTGGAAGACACTGGGCAACAGGGGGAGCACAACATGGACAAGCCCCCAGTCAGACAAGCAAACTTTGGATTGTGGGAGAAAGCCCACAACCCAAACTTCACTCAATAAACAAGTATAAACCAGTGGGAATCGGAAACAAAGGCCTGTCTCTAATATAAGCCTGTCCCAAATAAAGGTCCCATTCCTCCTGCGGAGAATGTGAATAACCTAACAAACATCACACGCTGGGAAAAAACAGTAACACTGCAGTAACAGAGCTCTCATTTCCAGTCTAATCCTCTCACCTCATTAACTGTGAGCTGTGTAAATGTTTTCCATGGAGGACTGTTTAACTGCTGGAGCTCCATCATACGAGCAGCTGGACCATCATGAACTGATGATCTCCGTCTCTTTAAACAGGATCAACAACAGAGCAGGGAGACTCTATCTCTCTCTCTCCTCATCCCAGTTTGACAGATGACCCTGAACGCATCATTAGGCTTCGTGTGGCGTTTATGAGCCAATACGAGACTATTGATTCTCCGTGCTGTTATCTCTGTCTGCAGTGTGCTGTCAAGCCTCTCAAGTGTTAGTATGAGTCCTTACAGAGTGAATGAGGCGTTGAGAGACCCGATCCACAGTCGTACTCTGATCCTGGACCCTGACTGGACTCAAACACATCACCATCAGCAACATCTGAGGTTTACAAAACTAAAATATAAGTTAAAACAAAGAAATGTACTTGTAATTGCAATCAATCGTCTCTCTGTTTTTCATGCATCTGCCGTTTGGTGATCTAGATTTTGATTGGGCAGCCAGCAACATCTGATCTCCCTAACAACCGGCGCCAAACGCTACACACTGCCAGAGGATTTTAAATGTAATATTACACTCTCACTCACTCACTCACAGTCTCTGCTTGCTGTTTCTGGTGATGCTGAAGGAGCCAACTTTCGTACGCAAGTAGAAATAATATAAAATGACACCAGCCAATTCATTTAAGCACTTAAAGTGTAAATATCTGTACATTTCAGAAGAAAACAAGCATCTTCAAGCAGGATTATAAAGCTTCCTAAAGAACACGACACCATTTCTCCAGTCACAGAGGAAAATTGGCGTTCCTGGTCAATAAGAAGCGTGCGTGCATTGAATGGACTGGAGACAATATTCAGATTACATGACGTCCACAGGCTATATGGACACAAACCTTGCACACAAAGTCCAGACAAAGCCAACAACAGACTCCAGCAACTCTAACGTGACCATGTCGTAGTAGTGTGCAGACAGATGTACACACGACTAACTGCAGGTACAGATAGCAACAGTCAGTTCAGCTCCCAGGCGTTTTGCCTGTAAGACCATTAGCACGTGGTAGCTAATTTAAGCTAATGCTGTCTAACTTTAAACAGATCCTGCTCAGTTCACTGACTTTATGACACCATCTCTACTTGTGCATCTCTAATGGCATTGTAGCATCTTGCACATGCCATTTATGACCTCCGAAGCTGCTGTTCATAACGGTAATAGTCTTAATTGAAATCATTTAAAATCAATGTTAATTTAATAACTAACGAAAGAGCATACAACAAAACTATATGACTTAAAAATGGAATCTTTGGTCTGAAACCTGTTTAAAAAGCATGACGAAATATTCTAGATGTTTCTCCAAAGACTGGTGGTGCCCACTGGAGATGGACTGAGAAGACATTTGCACCTCATTTCAGATTGATAATACTTTGTCTTTGTACTTTACTGGTTTAAATGCATGCAGCACGCCATCTGATGCCATCCGATCTTTATTTTGTCGCCGTGTTTCCTGAGCAGTGATTGTTAGCAGAGTAAAGGACTGTGACATTCCTCTGCTGCTTCAGAGACTTTAGAGGACAAGAAACAAACCAGAGAAACTAGTTTGCATGTAAAAACAAAGTCAATAACGACTGAAACGCAGCAGTGAATATTAAGAATTTTGTGTAAATTACGGATAAATGCAACCAAAGGCGTGACGGCGACGGCAGCAGCACAGGAAGTCGTTTGTATTAACTCTGGTCGCCGCCATTGACCGTGATAAAACCAGTTTCGGGGTGAAAACCAACCGTCTGCTGCGGCAGTCGAGAGACATCGACTCAGCTGTGATTCACGCTCAAACACACACATGCATGCAGAGCTCAACCAGGCAGCCCAAACCTCTGTTTCCTCACCCCACCCTCCAGCATCTGTCACAACACACCTGTGCACACGCTCGCCACACAACGCCGCTCACCGCCACCACTGCTCAGAGACCACCCGCGTCCCCATGGCAACCACCTCACGTAAGTCGAGGCCCGGGTTAATGGTCCTCTGACTGAGTGTCAAACTGACAGCGGGGAATCCTCGACGGGACTCCGCTCAGCCACCAGGACGGAGAAGAAGGGGGGAAGGAAGGAAACGTGTCGACAGATGGCGAGCACCCCCGCCACCCCACCCCCGTCTCTGCCCAAGAGCCCCGAAACAACAACGGCGGTGATTCCAGCAACGCACCAAGGAATCATTATGAAAATGTATGACAGACAGCGAAGCATAAACTCATTTGTGGGCCTGAGAGAAAAAACAAGCACTGAAGTGATTTATGTGTTCTGCCCGACGCAAGCTGTTATTACAGAAGCACGAACAGTGTGAAGGTCAGAGGAGCCTGGTGTTGTATTTCAGGACAGAGTGAAGGAGAACGGCGAGGAACTCATGGACGACCACTCAGTCACACTAAAGGCTGTCCCTGATCCCAAGTCTGAGGCCTTTAAGACCGAGTATCTTCCTCAGCAATGCATGATAAAGATAGAAACCTGCAGAGCGAGGGTATGCCTGCCCCCGCATCTGGGATATCTGCAAAAAGTGGTGAACACCCAACAGCACTGATGGATTATGCTGTTGCTAGCTAGCTTTTGTTAGCATTGCACAGCTAAAAGTTGGGGTTGACAGTGTTTCATTAGATGACGTAAGAACATGTCATGTTTTGTTTTGCAGGACGTAAATGTGGTCAGATTTTGAAGATATGGGTAGAAAGAAAGGTTTTTTGCTTATATTGTTAAAGAGGTGAACAATATGATTACGGACAAGATCTAAAAGGATTAAAAAGACATTTTTCATTTCATCTCGGCCTTAATTACTCTAGTTTTGGAGGCTCTGGCAGCCCAGTGGTGGAGAAACGCTCTGCACACATTCAAAGTGTTTGTGTACATGTGTGCACACCTCGCAGTAAAGGTGGACATCAGTGGAGGAAAGATGTGGGCTCAGACAACAACTGGGTGTTGTATTGAGTTTCTTGGGAAGAGACAGAAGAACTGTGCTAGCACCTGATCTTCATATCGTTTGCTGTTGTCCTGAGAGTTTATAAAGCTAACCACGTTTGCTCAGCGGGTAGTCATTGCCCTGACGTTTTGTACGCAGTATGTACAGTACAGTAAACGCTGCATGTGTTAAGAAATTGGCACGGTGGACGACAGAAGCTCCAAACTTCACCCTTGGGAATAAATAAGCAGAACAGAAGTCCATGTTTCTCCAATGTTCCTCGGTTCTTGCACATTTGAAGCCAGTCCCAACTCAGAAAGTTTGTTTGGAACGTACTGAGTAAACGACGACAGCAAAGAAAGGGATTATCGATATTTCTTTAGGAGAAGCGAGTCTAAAAAGACCAGATCCATTCGAATATTTCAGTCTGATGGATAGAAGTCTTTGGATTCTCTCAGCGTATGAATCATCAAACTTTAAATCCTCCGAAGGGGGGAAGTTTATAAAGGTTGTGGAGGTTAATGGAGGGCTGCAGCCGGTGACCGTACAAGCTCTCCGTCTGTCCGACCTGAACGTCACCTTCCTGCCTGATCAAAGAGGAGCAGGTTGAAAGCTCAGGACTGTGGGAGTCTGATCTGAGAGCAGCTGAGGCCCGAGTGAAACTGGAGCATCGTTAATCTGAACGTCAGCAGGAGGCTGCAGGACGGGGGGAGGCCAGGTGGATGAACCAGACAAGAGAATATAGAATATTCTGTATGATTGAGTACTTTTACATCATTTCAGAAGAGACGCGATCCGTGCGCTGACTGCAGGATGCTGATTTGTGTTTTCAGAGGTGTTGCACACGGGTTCTGAACTAACATGATCAAGTTTTCATGGATAAACATCAACTCCAACTCTTTAACGTGTCGCTGACATTCACATTCTTAAAACTGGCACTTTCTCACAAACAAAAGTACTCGCTGTACTTTAAACATAAATGTCTTTTGAAATGGTTTCTATACTCTGTGTCGGCATCTACAGCACATACTGTACCTGCAGCTGAAGATCTCCGGCACAGGCAGTTCTAATTATAAGGCAAAGAATCTGGATGTTCCTGCAGTTTTAATGTCACTCATCTGGCATTTGTTGGAACGGAGCTAAAGTGCCTTAAACCCCCTTAAAATGCAGTTTCATCTAGTACTTTGGAAAAAAGTGGAGAACACCGCATGGAGTGGCTGCAGAGAGCGTAAAATGCGTATCAAGTCCTCATTTTACTACTTTGAGTGCCTGAAATGCTGTAGCCTGCACATAAGATACAATCACTTCCTACATTTTAATTAATTTGAGCACAAGATTCAATCCTTTCAGACTTTTTTTGATAAAATCCCACATTGTGATACTCATTCCCATGTTTGTGCAGATTAGACAAAATTCATTGCAAATTTTCTGTTAATTTTTTGTGTACAAATAGCAATTATTTCCTACTTTGTTAAGATACTATTCTTTGAATGATTTTCCATTAATTTGTGTACAGAAGTTAGATATGTCCTCCTCCTTGACAAAACCAAAAAGACATCATCAGTCACAGTGAAGTGAAGATGATGAGTGAAGATACAAGATGCTGACAGAAACACTGTGTGTCAACACACAACCAGAACAACCCGGACCAAGCTCCAGCTGTTCCACCATAGACCCACAGGGTCACATGTTCCCATCAAAGCATGGTCTCTTCTAGTTGCACATGTATGTATCTGTGCACATGTGCAGCCATACGTATTCCTGCTGAGCGGCTGAATTGGTTTTACCGTTCTTGTTGACCAAAGGCTCGGTTCTTAATGTTGGCTGGAGCTAAACATGCCTCAGAGTGAGTTTGGGAAGGAAAGGGCCACTGGATTACTAACACAAGACAAAACGAGAGAAATCAATTATCATTTTAACTCAATTATCTTCATAACCATCCAAAGCTAAAATTGATCATTTGATTGATCGCCGATCCGGCAGGAGGTCGTTTGATGTTCATTTCTCATCAGATTCCAGACAAAAGAAGAAGTGTTTTAACGTTGGAGGACTCACTCCGTTCCTGTTCCTCTGCTGGGTCTCTGCTGTAAACTGGTTGTCTTCACTTGGCCTGGAGCGACCCCCCGACACACACACACACTCACACACCCGACACAGGATAAAATAAAATAAAAAACGCTGTTTAAACGACAGCTATGGATGGCAGGCAATAACGCTGCGCCTGCTATTGACTTTCTCTCCACAAGTCTGAGGCCGGCGAAGAAGACGAGCAGCGGAGCGAAGCTAATCGCCGCTCACACACACAGCTTTTTACAGAGACGCAGGAGAAATTGGTGGCAGCGGAAAAGGCCTCAACAGACGCTTTTTATGTTGCTCACCGCCCAAAAAACATCTCAGGATTTTAATTTTGTAAATCTGGTATTTGATTCATTTTACTGGCAGAAACGGGCTTCACTTTAAATAAGCAGCAGCTTTTGTATAACGTGACTCTTAATATTAGCATATAACATTTTAAAATCTGTCAGCTGTTCTTGCTTTCTGTCTTAATTGCTTCATTTTTAGGTTTTTTAAGGTGGAGTTAAAATCCCAAAGATTTTCTTTAGCTGTTTACAGAGATTAGCGGAAATGTTATCTGTAGCTAAAACACTCATGCTAATTAGACTGTAGACAATGACCAGTGCTTGGAAGAGGTCCAGGTTGGTATTTGCAGTTTCCATAACGCGCTGGAACCACTGAAATGTTTTTCTGTGGGGAGAGTCTCCTCTTGGTGTGGGACGACTCTCAAAATTGCAGTTAAAGTTCATGTTATGTCACCTTTGGCCTCAGTTGCTGCTGCCCTTCCAGTTGCTAACCAATGAGATAGAAGCTGCATCTGACGTTGCCGTTAGCAACACATGCAAAGAAGGAAGAGCGACTCCCTGAACTCTGCAAAACTTTAAAAACATAAAAAACAATGCATCAAATACCAGAAGTCAGACAGAGCCGCCAGGTTTGTGAGCAGGAGTATAGTTTAAGAGCTACATCCAAAGCTAACGTTAGCTTAGTTGATGTACGTTAGCTATGACAGACAAACATCATTAGTGTAGCTGTGTCTAACGATCAGTGACCAGACGTAAACGTTAGCTTAGCAGCAGGAAACCACATCACGTTGCTTGTTCTGACGTCGTCCTGTCAGCCTGTGCTGTGCTTTGCCGCTGCGCCACGATCTGGACCCGACTGTTGGACCAATATCGTTTAGCTTCAGGAGACCTCAGTGTGCAGAAGATCCCATCTTCAGGGACACAGGAAAATGTTCATTCATGTGGTAAAACGTTTTAGCAGCAGAGGAAACAACTGTGACTGCGACTCCCTGTACTTCTGAAGCAGCCCAACAGTGTCGTAAATCCTTTACACCTACGTCTGAATGAATCACAGGGAACCATTTGTTTCACTGAAAGCAGATCACCTGCAAGAAAGTGGTGCAAAGAGCCGGTGCACTGGAGTTTAAAGATGAGCTTTTGAGTCAGCACTCGGATCTCTGCGCGCCTCCGCCTGCCTGGAAGCTGCTTCGTCTGCGTCCCCGTGGTTTCTTTTCAAGGCATCTTTGTGCGGTTTGTAAAATCTGGGGGTTATTACATCCGCAGATAGTCGCGTTAGAGACCAGCGAAGCACATTCCTGTCTGATTTTCAACTCTCGCAGATGAATCCTGGCTGTAGACACTGATAATAACACTAATAATAGCACCGTTAGCATATTAATATGGTAAAGTAGCTCATCAGTTGAGGTCAGAGGGGCTGGATTCCCGGGAGGAGCTGCTGTGGGTGGAAGCTGAATGTTAATCTTCTCTGGGATCCTCCAGCTGAATATCAAAGCCTGGTTCATTATGTATGGAGGCAGCGTGACTCTCTCCCAGCGGCCTCCTGACTCCTCTCCGTCTACCTGTGAATGTGAACGCCTCCTCGGGCAGCCGGCGCTGCGTTCAGGGGCCCGGCACCTCTGATGTGCTGATTAGTCATTCCCTGGCTTCTCTCGCTTTCTCTGTTCGGCCTCAGCTGCAGCCGGCACACAGCTGAGCGCCGCCGCTACTGTAAATGTCAGCGAGCGAGAGCGCCCTGCTCCAGATTCACCACCTGACCTAACAGATCAGCTGATTTTAAATCCAGCTGAAGGATCTTAACCCTGTTTTTCTGGGCGTCTTACTCAATCAGAGTCTCTTCTTTCAAATTTAACTGATGCACATTAGCGTCAGGGAGGATTTCCATGTCTTGCTAATGCTAATAAAACATGTAGACCTCTAATTTATGGTTTGAACGGTGGCCAGGAGAGACGAGTTTGAGATCTGAGCAAACAGACTGAGGACTGACAATACAAAAAAACAACTGTTCAGCGCGTCGGTGACGATTTGAAACCATCAGGGATTAATTCGACAGCGAGCTCTGATCATTTTCAAACCAGACAGTGAATATTTCACAGATCAGCACACACTGAATTTCTCACTCCGCAAATAGACATCGGGCTTAATAAATAACGTGTTGAGAGTCTGACGGCGTGACAGACGGAAGCGTGTGATGAGTTAATTCAACAGAACGGGACGACGGAAACACCCTCCCGCCGCTGTCTTCATCGACAGGACGGAGGGACTCTTGATGAAGCTCTGCGGCGGGGACAGAGATCGATAACTGCTCTGTTTTAATAAGCCGGACCTTTATGGAGTCAAACTCACAGACAGGAGGAGGAAGGGAGAGGCTCCGGGCGCTGAGGGATCACCTGTCATGGTTTGGAGCTTGTGTTCGGTTATTTCCTGTTTTACTTGGAGTGTTTTCATCGTCACCTGAGGCTCATTTGTTCATCACGTCCCTCCTCAGGTCCATCAGGTTTTAGTCTTCCCTCCCTGTTGTACATATCATGCATGTTCCCTTCGTCCACGGTCAGCTCGTCTATGTACTTTGAGCTTGGCATCCCTACATGGGTTCTTCTTGTGTTCTGGACTTCATGGACCTTTCTTGGATTTGTGGACTTCTCTTCATCCAGTATCTGCATTCAGGTCCCGCCCCTGGTCTGTTCCTGTTTCCAGGATCCTGTTCCTGTTCATCAGGCCTCTGATCTGTGGTCCCTTTGCTATTAGTTAGATTTAGATGCATTTTGACAAAAGACATAAAAGATGACGTTCCTCCTCGAGCTCATACATAAATATGTTCTGCATTACTTTACAAAACACTCTCAGAGTGCCTCTTTCATCGCAGCCAACGTGACCGACACTGACCCACATAAACACCCGTCTGTCTGGTGTTTGAGCCTGGAGGTGATGCAGCGTCAACACAACATCAAACAGTCAAGCTGAGTTATCTCAGTGAGCAGGGACGGTAAAACCAAACACTGCAGGTTTTATTTGTTGTCTCACACCTTCAGAAAGGTGGAAACAGGTTGGATGAGATTACTTCTATCCAGGTGAGGATGCAGGGGCAGAAATCTGATTGGCTCGTTTGCTTCGGAGCATTTTATTGGCTGAAACATGAAAGAACAAATGAAGAAATAACAGTGACTAAGTTAACCTGCACAGTAATATCCCACTGTTATTCCTAATAAGCAGGACGGTTAGTTATTGGGAAGGCGCCTCGGAAAACAGGCTGGTCCAAAGACGAACTTCAACCAATCAGATCAAAGAACCATGTGACCTACCAGAGGCTTTGGCCGGTTGGTAACTCAAACTCCTGGCGGAGCCGAAGAAGCGAGAACATTGTTGTTCAGTATTGACCGTGCGCCTTAGCAGCAGCTACGCTAACCCCCGCGCAGGACGCCATTTTTATTTTCAAACAGTCACTTCTTCTTCTTGTCTCCTTGCAGTTGCTCACGTGGTCTCTGATTGGTCCAGTCCACTGTGGTTTGGCTACACACACATCACCTGAATCCTGGAAAGGTGGATTTTCAGTTTACATGATCTTGTGCGACCAGTTATCAGTAGGTTATTCAGTATCTGATGCGTATAAACAGCATACTCTGGTTTGACATTCCAGATTATGTTTTATCCTTAAAGCACCATTTTCAGATTATGATGAATGAGATTAGCTGGGTTTAAGAGCATCCTTTGGACAGGTATAAAACCTGGAATGCATCTGAAGTATATAATTTTGTTATTGCAAATGCACAAACAAACAAAATATTAGTAAAATATTAGAAATATTAGTGGAATATTTCTCTTTATAAGTCATTAGTAGGAGTATTGCCTTTTAGGGAACAAGAGGAACCTTTTCAAACATTAATCCAGGCTGATCTGTTGTGATTTAAGAACTGAATTCAGAATTTAAGAAGTGATGTGTCCAATATTCATATTTTCTCAGTGTAAAAGCAGCGGGTTTTCCCACTGTGCACACTCAGAGCAGTCGCACTTAGACCCCTTGTTTCTTTCCCTCGGACCTCATGAGAACAGCAAAACACAGCAACAGCAACAATAAAACAAGAAAACCCACTTTGACAGAAGCAAAGAGGAGGAGGGAACCACCAGAAGGCAGCAAAACTCCTGAGGTTGGAGGTAGAAGAAGCTCCCAGTCATGAAGGACCAAGTCAGACCTTTTACTTGAGTACTTCAAAAAGTAACTAAATACTGACAAATTCTAGTTTTTAAAGACACCATTAGAAGATCTAAACCTCATTTAAACAGCAGTTTGACGGTTTCAGATAAAGTGAACTGTCTGAATGACCTACAGAGCATGTCGGCGTTTAGGTGTTCAGACTTGAAGGCTGCTTCCTGACACCTCCACCTGCTCCTGATGACGGTTTTTAAAGAAACTGAACGCTTGAAACGTCCTTAAATAACATCTGTTTTCAGAATGATTGTACTCACAGCCCCTTTCAGGCTGTTGTATCACTGTAACGTTAACTCAGTCACGCTCTGTTGGGTTGTTTAATCCTGTTTTAGTGACTTTTTGTTTGTCTGCTCTTCTTCTGCAAAGAAACCAGAAGCAGAAAAGTAAAAATACTCAAGTAACACAAGGTTTTATTAGAGTAAATGTGCTTTAGTTACTTTCCATCCATCCCTCGCTGTTTCACTGGGCTCTAAACTGAATAAATTATGCGTCTTTGACATTTAATAACCTCTTTAGCATCAATAACGACCTCAGTTAATGAAAGGACGACAATGAGGTTTGAGAGCTAAGCTGAAATCACAAAATCTGCTTTTTTCAAGCTTCGATGTTAAACATTCCCTCATCCGATGTCTTTAAAATTAAAATTTAGTCTCAGAACTGAATTCGTCTGCAAACTTTCATCTTCTTTTCCTGAGTCAAAATGCACAAACAGACGATTTTTCAGGAGAGTCTCTGTTGACGAAATGACAAAACCTTCAGCTTTACAGTCGCCGCGTGTCAGAAAAATGATGCTGGTGATGAAACTGCAGGAAATTATTTTCTCTCAAAGAGGATATATAACGCTGTGAAAGTCAAACAGCCAAATAAATCTGGAGGAGTCGTGCAGAAAGACGAACGGCTCCGGATCCTGAGAGGAAAGCTAAAATGTTCCTGAATGATTCACCAGTTTTAAAGGTTTGTCTTTCCCCAAACACGAACAACAAACGGCGCCATGCAAAGGACTTGACAGACCTGGATTGAACATGCGATCGGTATCTGGAAGAACAGATCTGCTGCCAGCGTTGGTTCATGTTTACACCACGCCTCTCTGCAGCAGCTGCAGATTTGATGCGAACCCGGCTGCGGCTCTCTGAGCAGCTGAGTGGGAGTTACAGTCGCTGAAAAGGCCGAACTGACGGCCGATCAACAGCGCTGATCCCTCACTAAATGAACAGGCCGACCTCTGACCTCCCGCGCATTCACACAGCCTATTCCCTGTCTGTTGACATTTAGCTCTAAGAGGTACTCCGGCATGAATTCGGCCTTTTCTTACCTTTGTTGCCTGCTCGTAAACAAACTGAGCTCGTGTCGCCGGCGGTTTGATCCCTGCCTGCAGCACAAACATGCTGATTTATGAGGATTCAAGGACCTGAAGGATGTTATCTGGGATACGGATACACAAGTGAAGCCAATAAAGTGTTCTCTGAACCACACTTCAACTGCTTTCAGTGACACCTCACCTAAAATCACATTGTTTTAATCACATGTTCTCACTCACCGCTGATGGCAGCTCGCACCTGTGGCAACGCCCGGCCGATAAAGCTTTGGTTGTGAAGTAAAAGGACGAAGTCAGGCGACCTTTGCTGTTCAGTTAGGTTTATGAAATAAACAGTTTGTATTAAAATAGGTTTGAAAGTCATTAAAGTTCAGCTGCATAATGAACAACCTTGACTCATGAAACCCAGCTCAAGGTATGAATGTTAAATAGACACGAGCAGAAAGTTTGTGTGCCCCGCCTCCATTATACTGACTTTCTTCAAACAACGTCACATGACTGAAATCACTCCACAGGCGTCTCCAACAAAAAGCACGAGAGGGTCACCAACAGAGTCGGAGTCACTGACCGAGCTCGGCCGTTTGTCCCTGCTCAGTCTGTCTGATGCGCTTCAAACGACACTTCAACTCCTTCCAGTGTCAAAGCTTTGCTCCTCTCAGAGCTTTCACCTCAATTTGAAAACTAACATGCAAACTTCCTTCAGCCCTTGTTTACCATTTCAACTTCTTTCAGTTAATTCTGTCTTAGCTGACACTTCGACTCCTTTCAGGGTTCGACCTTTGACCCAAACTTCAGTCCTATCAGCGCTTTCACTCCGGCCTCACTCACTTACACTTAAACCAGCGCTTCAACTGATTCACTTCAAGCACTTTTAGCTGCACTTTCAACTTCGACTTTCAATTTTGTGGCTCAGCTTCAGTAAAAATCCTTTTCTGTAGCTTTCATCACCTCCACACAAAGATATTTTAAATCCACCCTGAACTGAGGCAACAGAAACATTTCACTGCATGAACCAACTCTCGGACCTGGATTTAAATTTGAAATGCTGACGTGACGTGCAGGTGTTTGATTACGTGAACCCCGTCACATCATTTGCATGTTGACAGCAGCCGGGGCGGGTCGGCCTGAGCTGCAGCAGGTTGATAAAGAGTCAAATGGCAGACGCAACTGTGCTCAGTGAATAATGAATAAGAAGCCCTGAGGTCTTTGTTGTGTCTCTCTGCACAATTAACAGCGTTGACGCTCCAAGGTCTTAAAACAAACACTTTGTCTGCTGCGAGATTACAGAAAAATATTAAATGGGTTTGATTTGTCTTCGTTTAATGAGGGTGGGCATGCTCTAAAATGCTCTCCCGTTCTTTTGGCTGCAGGTTCTGAGCGAAAATCTGAGATTTGTTGCAGAAGAAGTGGCTCCAGTCTGCAGACTTCTGTCGTCTGAAGCCCCAGGGGTGGGGGAAAGCCGCCGGCTGCTTGATGTGACACCTCAGTCTGCTTGGGGAAAGTGATGTAATCCACATCTGAGCATGTCTGAGCGTCGAGTCTAAATCTGCTGCGTCAGTCATGTCTCCGGGTAAAAATAACCCGAGGTAAAACTGAAACTGCTTCATCAGATCAGAGTAAAGGTCCACTTACGAGCTTTTTGGTGCTTCCAGTGCTCACCTTCTTCTTCTCGTCTGTCAGTCTTTATCTGCAGATGGCCCAGGTAGGACTTCAGCCACACGTTCACAGGCCGTTGTATTCAACGTGTGATTGTGAACCTATTTTCATTTTAAATATGGTCTCTGGGGGTCAGATGTGGACGTCCCGATTGATCTTTCTTTGCTCAACTACTCATCTGTCTTCATTCTGCCGTCGACTAACCGAGCCCACTTTTCTGGGTTTTACCACGTGTGCAGACAGAAACCAAAGCATGATGGCACACGACGACAGTGGAACAACACAATCTGCATCTGTTACATAGACAAAGGAAGGAAACTCGAGGGAAATACCTGAAAGTCTTTTGGTCCAGTGGTCGAATGTGCAAAGCAAGGCAAACGTCTGTCTGAGCACACCTTTAGCTTGCATCACATGGTTTCATCTGCACATTTTAAACTAAAAGTAAAACGAGGTGGTGGTTTTGTAAAACTGTTGTTTTCCAGAGTCAAGAATATCACACGAAGTCAAGCACAACCTTCAAGCGAACACGGATGACAAGTCGTGAAGTCCTCCACCTTTCCATCCGTTGAGGTATTTCATCAAACACGTCAAAGTCGTCGTGGCACAACAGAGGAAAGTTACGCAGTCATGACAACTGACTTGATAAATGTCCGGTTGACCAATCGAGATATCAAATAAGAGTCACTATTTTTATGCAGCATGTATGAAAAATCCTGATTTATGAAATAAAAGCACAAGAAGGAGACGTCAAAGGTCTCGAAGGTCAAACAAAGATTACAGGTTAAGTTCCTGCAGCAAAGAGGAACCAACTGTATCTCGGTGCAGCCGCCGAATCAGAGGCTCGAAGGTCTCTGAAGAAGCATTTAACTAAGAGATGTTAACATCAGAGAGACAGGATGAGATGGGGAACAACATGCAACAAAGATCCCTGGCCAGACTTTAAATACAGGACTCAGTTTATGGGCTTTGTAGAGCAAATTGTGCAAAACTCTTCAGTTCAGTTTCCAGACATTTCTAAGCGCCTAGTTATTTTCCCTGATACATCTTACAAGATCTTGAAAATGTGAATTCGGGTCCAAATCAGGGTTACTATGAGTCGTGCAGATCACGCCTGGGTTAAATCTAAAACAACTCGTCAAATCCTCAGTAACTGAACAGTAGCAGCAGAAGAAGAGTGATAAACTATATTTAGAGGAAATCTCAGTGAATCGCTCCACCTGTCCTCCAGATCTCCCCACAGACACGATAATGAGCAAAATCCTCCATCTGGCAGCTCGCTTACACCAAACTCAACCCAAAAACTGTTGTCTGAATGTGCTAAATTTAATTCTGCTCTAATTAGTCTTGTGTCGAGAGGCTGCAGAGCAGACTGGGCTGTGCCTGCGGTGATCAGAAACTCATCAATCATCAATTGGTCAAGTCAGAGCGGCCTATACGAACTCTATGGTAAAGCCTGAAAAATAACGAGATATCGTGGTTTTGAGTTTAGAGAAGAAGCCTGATTTCATTTTGGGGGATTTCATTGACCATGAACAGCTAACTACCACCCCCCTGTGACTGCCCTCAGCGCTCCAGAAGCCCCAACCTCATTAAGGCGACATCCACATTAACAGGTCTCCCCTTTAAAAACAGCTTTGTGAAACTAAAACATCTCTTCATCTAGACAAGTGTTTTAGCCCATATTAGAAAAAGCTAATACCATGACTCGTCATTGACAGTGAGCATGCATGTGCTGCATGAACAGGAGGCTAACGAAGAACAACAAATCCTTCGATTAACAGCTCAGCTTCTGCACATGAAGACAGTAGTGGCATGAAGAAATTTACTGCACAACAGCTTTAATGTGTTGTTTGTGTTTACGAATATGCAGAGGTCAGAGGTCCCCTGATTTCCTGCAGAAAAGGGTCATGTGATGGTCGTGACAGATAAGATGTAAAGTAGTTCGTCTGCATCCTCGTATCCCAAAATCTTTTGTGCTTCGCAACCAAAACACTGTGTTAAACAAGCCCGTGTTTGCTCTAATGTGGTAAATGTTAGCATGTCTGGCTAAGTAGCTAGCTGATGTTAGTGGCCTTTTAATGCAAAGGGGCATTGTTGGCTGCATCATGCTCTGGGGTTTTAGGAAACATGAGGAAAAAGCCTTGGTCAGGTCCATCAGCTGTCTGGAAGTGTGTCCTACATGCTGTCAGAGTTTAGGCTAATGTTAGCAACCAGCGTTTTGGTATTGATGGGATTATGGGACGTTTAATCTCCAGCACCTGAGCAAACATTACCAGACGTTTGCAGGGGTTGATGCATAGACAATCTGAGCTCAGAGCTGCTGTGCAAGTCAATGTTTAACCTATTTAGTAAGGTTTTTAGATAGTTTCATCTTTATTTCAATGTAATGCTCCAGTTACCATTAGCTTCAGTCCATTAGCATGATGTAAGTAACCATCATCTGGATATTTAGGCCCTTTTATAGTGTCCTACTTCTAAAATGAACCAATGCAACGAACTCACAAAGTTATATAGTGTTTAATAAGTGTTTAAATAGTTATTAACTGTGAGAGCTGTAATTGAAGTCAAGGATCAGTTCATATTTGACCTCCGCTGGAAGGCAGCCAATGACACCTAAGAGTAATGGAGCCTCACTGGGATTAGGAACTGTTATTCCTCAACCTTGTCGCTTATTTCTACACATCAGGAGACCTAGACTGACATTAAAAGTTTTAAAATGCAAAGTTTTAAACATAAACCACAAAAGAATAAAAAAGAGAAATGGCTTATTATTCGAAACTGTGCAGTAAGAGAGATTTTATGCGCGCCGTCAACTTCGACGTCAGGATTTTTACATCTGCTCTCATCAGCGTCACATAAAAACATTCAGAGTGTGTGTGTGAGTCAGTGTAGGTGCTGCTGACAGTGTGTGTTTCCATTTATAAACTCTGCTGGAGGGCTGAAAATTACATAAAACATGTAAATTCATTATTTATCAGTGAAGCACACTCACCCGCTCCGCCGACTGTGCCGTGCCAAAGAAGATGGGGATGAAGGCGAGCCAGATGATGCAGGTTGTGTACATAGTAAATCCAATGGGTTTGGCCTCGTTGAAGGTCTCTGGCACGCCGCGCGTCTTGATGGCGTAAACAGTGCATGTGACCATCAAGAGGATGCTGTATCCCAGCGAGCAGATGAGCGACAGGTCGGAGATGTCACACTTGAGGACGCCGCGGGCGTTCTCCGGATCCTGCGTGCGCTGCTCACCGTAGTCCACAAATGTGTGCGGCGGGTCGGCGGCAAACCACACAAGGACACCGAGCAGTTGGACTGAGATGAGCGAAAAGGTGATGACCAGCTGGGAGGCTGGTGAGATGAAGCGCGGCGCCGTTACCGCCTTCTTGCCCTGCTCGAAGATGCGGTGGATGCGGTTGGTCTTGGTGAGCAGCGCGGCGTAGCTGAAGCACATGCCGAGGCCCAGGAAGATGCGGCGGAAGGAACAAACGACAACATCGGGCGCGGCGATCATCGGGAAGGTGATGATGTAGCACAGGAAGATGCCTGTCAGCAGCACGTAGCTCATCTCCCGCCCCGAGGCGCGAACGATGGGCGTGTCGTTGTACCGAACGAAGGTGACGATCACAAAGGTCGTGGCGATGATGCCCAGGACGGAGATGAAGACGGGCAACAGCGCCCAGGGCGAGTGCCACTCCAGCTTGATGATGGGGATCGACTGGCAGCCTGTTCGGTTCTGGTCGGGTCTCTTCTCATAGGGGCACAGCTCGCAGGTGAACTCGCTGGCCTGGTAGTGGTATCCCTCGCAGCGCTCGCAGTGCCAGCAGCACGGGACGCCCTTCACCACCTTCTTCCTCTCTCCGGTCCGGCAGGGCAGGCTGCACACCGACACCGGCAGGGTGGAGTCGCCCGTGGTCCACTGCAGAGCCTCCATCTGACGAGAGGAGGAACACCATAACTATCAACAATCACTCTAAATCAGAGTTCAGGTATATTGGCCTGCTGGTAACCATAGCAACTATAACGAACTGGTGAAACTAACCTAACTATGGGTCAGACTGACTACAGACGCACTCAAACATGAAGGAGGGTTTTAAACACATCCACATCCAGCCTTTGATCCCTTCGGTCAGTCGATGGAAACGACTCCCGGGTGTCCGTGTAAACACAATAACGTACTCCCACGCAGAGACAGTCCCCGTTCATGATGTGGAAATATTGGAAATTAAAGAAAGCTCATCCAACTCCAACCAAAAGCCAGCTTCTTCTTGATGTTTCTGCCCGTTCAAAGGAGGTTTTTCCTCGAAGCCGTCGCCAGGTGCTCGCTCATGATGTTAGCAACTACAGTCTAGACTTGCCCTGAGGTAACTCTACTATGAGTTAGAGCTATAAAAATGAAATTTAACCTAAGTGAAGTGCATTGTGGGTCTCGACACCACTTTATTAAATGACTATTAGCTATCTTTTGTGTATTCTTCATGACTTTATTGACTGTGTTATGAAAAAAACAACCAAAAGGTGTTTTTTAGGTAAAACTCTAAACGTTTTGTCATGACTTGACTCTCAGACTGTTCTCATTCATCAAAAAGCATTTCATCACGGCCGTCTGGGTCTGAGAAAGGTGTACAAGGTAGGATCCAGTATCTGTGTGAGAGGCACTGGGTTTTAATGTGAAAACATCCGCTGCTGTGTCAGATGCTCAGAGTGAGACTGATGATGCAGTATCAAGACCAACAGAGTCCACAAACAGAGGAGGTCTTTGTCTGTTGATGGGTCAAACAACCCCAGAAGACCACTGTTATTGTAACCTACATAGATAAGTTAGCCTTTATAACGCTCTTAGTTTACATTACGTCCAAAAAAGACTTATTTTAATCTTAAACGTTACCAAATTGCAGCTGTTTTGCATGTTAGACACTCGTTTTCTGTCAGAAAAGCTCTCACATGATGTCTCGATGTCGGGTTGGACCAGCAGTGGTTGGACCAGCAGAGGGTAACATGGGGGCAACTACACAAAAACCACAAACTGTGGCATCGTCAGCAGCCTGCAGATGTGTTTCTGTTTGGTGCAGAACAAATCAGCGCTGCAGGGCTTCAGACATGACTGCACAGTTTATTCTTATCTTTATTCTGGAGCAAACAAAGTGCTTGAACTGCTGCTTCACGAGGTCGAGAGTGACCCGGGTTCTTTGGGGTTTGCTTATTACAAGGACGAGTTAATGGACAGAGTCAGAAGAGCTGGGTTCATTCGCTCAATCATATTATTTCTTTCTGACGCATGAATCAAATCTTACATGAATCAAAACATGACTCAGATCTAACTGAGCTCCTTCACTCGCCGTTTGACGTCACCATACTGGTCCTTACGTTCAGGTGCAGCTGATTGGTCCAGTGTCCGATGACCTTGTACTCCGCCGTCGACCGGTTGTTGATCTGATACTGGAAGATGTCGTAGCGTCCGGGAGCGTCGCCGTTCTCGTTGAAGGTGACCGGCGTCCCCGCACTTCCTGTGAGAAACACAAAGGAAAGGGGACAGACTCAGACGCTGTCGACGGATGCACGTGTGCGGCGTTACGGCGTAGCTCGTGTTCCCTGATGCTTCCTGATGCTGATGACACCGTTGATGTGCTGTATTATCGTTCTTCTATCAGAACGAGGCCTTTAAAGCAGCTCCGCTCCCCTCCTGCGTGAGTTTTCCTCACAGTCTGAGTCACCTTATCACAGTTTTCCCGCCGCCTCTTCACCTAAACAACCACACAAGCGTCCCGATGCCATATTGACTGGATCCCTCCTGCAGGGTTTAAAATCACATGCTGTCTGACACGGCTCACGCTCAGGTGGCAGCTTAATGGGGATAAGGGATGCAAACACATTTTACACGTCAGCTGATCGAACGCTCTGCAATTTTCCTCAACGGTGACGTTAAAAAAACAAACTGGACAAACATTTAAAGTAAAATTCACAAGTTTTACATCTTTCATTATATCACAAAACAGTTTCTTGTCTGACATGCTCAGCACAAGAAGCTATTTTAGTCCCTGCACCTATTAATCGACAATCAATCTACATCTGAAAGTTACATTACACCCACTTTAAACTTTTCCATTAATAAATAAATGGATTCTTCTTTTAATCAACGAAGTTAAATAAAAAAAGGTGCTTAAATTAATAAAAGAATAAAGCCAAGATGAATAAATGCAACACAAGATATTTTGCAGTCTAAATGTATGTTTTATGTATATTTTATGTATATAAATGTATATTTTATTGATTTGTTGCACTGAATTTTACAATTGTAATAAAATAAATGCACAGAATTTAAGTTGTGTAGGTGCATCAGTTTGAACACGATAAATAGTCCAATTTTAAGATCCAAAGTGTTGAACGACAGTGTCTGAACATACAACGGTCACGTGGATGATCCGTTAATCCCCCTAAACTTGACGTTTTGTTTTCAGATTCAGTCTCTGGGTCTTTTTTTTTCCTGTCATTCGCCGCTTTGTGTCGTTCTCGTACAGTAGCGCCGCGCTCCTCGCTACAGGGCAAACGCATTTAACATCTGAGTGTAGCAGAGACGCGAAACTCGGAGCGGATTCGTCTTGGAGCCGAGCTGAAGCCGAGAGGATGAGCAGCAGATTGGAGTTAAAGAGCTGAACAACAACAACAACAGACTCATAATGAAGTGAGTGGGCGCCGGTTTGATTCTATCCTGCCCCGATTTCCGTCTTCAGCATGAATAAAAGCATCGCAAATCACATAAGCTCGCCTCAGGGGTGAAGAACCGACCCCCCTTCCTCCACCACCACCTCGTCCGCTCCTCCATCCCCCCTTCGTTTCCCTTCACTTCACTTCACTTCAGAGAATCTGTGCTGATACAGAATTAGCATCCTCGCTCCACATTGTCTCCAAACGTGGTTGTAACTGCGCTGCGACACGAGCTGCAGTCATCAAAACACAATCAGACGACCCAAAAACAAACAATCTGCAAAAACTGGTTCAAACTCAAGTTTCCACGAGGCCCGTGCTGATGGTTTCACACGTCTGAGCTCGCGTGCTCACGTACAGGAGCTGCTAACTGAGCTACACTGAGGAGGTTCCTGTCTGTACAGTAGCACGTTGGACTGTTATAGTGACATGTTTCCGTTGGGAACAACAGGCAATTTAGACGCTGTATCATGCAAGATGCATCACTGTCAAACCCTCCTGCTGATTGGAGGGGGAAGAAGAAACAGGAAGACGTGTTACTGGCACCGTGAGAGACAGCGTGGCATCGTCAACATATCGGAAATGCTGAGTGACAGAGGGACAGAAGGGTTTTTATCGGTTTGTTCTGGATCAGTTCGTCTTCTGATTTCCTCAACAATAAAATGCTCATAGTGTATTCAGTGGAAGTCGTTCCCGATGTTTGTATGGCTCAAAGTGTTGGTCTGATGGATGGACGTCGCCATTCTTCTTGCTCTCCTGCCTTAGATTGTCTTTCTCAACGCTTGTTTCTACCGAGATTTAAACCATAGTCGCCCAATCGAGGTGTTTCTGATTGGCTGCGAGCCTCCTGGCGATACTTTGCTGCCGTCAGCGAAGTCGCAGCTGCAGTTTTCCATAAAACCGGAGACCAGATGCTGCATTAATCCACCTGTTGGATTTCGAATGGATCCGGCAGCAGCGGTGTCACCTCGCCACGTGACGGCGGAGCGAGGCCTCGCCACATAGTTTCACTGAGCCGATCTCCTGTATCTATTGTTTCCGGGGGCCTTGGCGGACGGCGTGGGCGCTCAGAGCTGCAGCCTGGCAGCAGCTTCTATTCATCTCGTGTGATGAAGCCTCTGAACGTACGCATTCGCTCTGACTGCAGCTCCACGTTTACTCAAGCTTCCTCGACTGCTGCTGAAACAGAGCTCCTGCCTGCGTCCTGATTAAAGACGACGCTATGCAACATGATCATTTGTGAGCTGGTTGCGGCCTCGGGGGTTATTCGCAGCATCCAGGATCGCTCTGAACATCTCGCTCTGAGAGAAAGACAATATTGTGTTTCCCCTGCAGATATTGAACGACTCCATTAAACTGGAGGTTCACACGGTGCGGGAACAAAAAGCTGAACTCTCTCTGGTTGTTTCCTTTTCCTGCTTTGTTCAGCAGTTTATAAAAAGCTGCAGATTTGAAGTGAAGTCACAGCGGGAGAAGAGCTCTTCACATATTCATCACTTCACTCACCTACAGTATCTGCTGCTCCTCCCCCCCGCCTCCTCCTCCTCCCCCCCGTTAAGGGTTTCTCTTCCTGCAGCTCCACAGGGTCACTCATGCTGCATCCCTCTTAAAAATGGCAACAACAAGCTTTTATCGCCTCTTAGTAAGCAGCCGCTGTCCAAATGAATCAGGGGGGGATCTCCCTGATGTCCCCCCCTCACACCCTCCTCCCCCGCCTCCTCCCTTCCCCTCGCTCTGCTCCTCAAACAGGACTTTAAGATGGCTTTAGCACAGCGAGCGCTAACATTAGCACAAGCGTCTCAATTAGCCTCCTGACGCTCCTCTAAAAATAAGCACACAGGCGAGGAGCACACGGGTGAGTTAGCGATTAGCCCCCCGGCCGCCGTCGCCACAGAGCCTCCCACTTCGTCCTGGATTCGCTGCATTTCATACATGGAATTATGGGTAACCCCGCTGCCCCGTGTTCAGGGTAGTGAAGCATGAAAAGCAGAGAAGCAGCTCGAGTTTGATTTATGTCAACGTTTGATGTATGTGAAGGTCCAACCGAGCGTGCTGTTCACAGATTCACACAGGAAAAGCCCCAAACGCAGCGTGACGTGAGTGTGTGTGTGTGTGTGTGTGTGTGTGCATGCGTGTGTGTGTGTGTAGGCCTTAATAAGCTCAATCGGGCACAAACCACACATGAGCCACACGCTGCCGAGCCAGGATTCAGCCGTGATGCACGTGTGCTGCTGCAACCTGCACCTTCACCGGGGAGACGTTTCTCTGAAGCTGCAGATTAGCTCACGATCATCGACTCCGGTCCATCACCGAGTCTATGAAGTCACACATGTCAAGGTTTAATACTCAGAGTCCAGCTGAGGGCTTTAGGAAGCAGCTCCCCTGAGAAGCTTCTTTGCTGATTCCCTTAAAAACGGAGGCCTACGCAGGTCACAACTCAACCTGAGTCTGAACACTGTGCAGAAAATGTGTGCAGGCGATCCCGGTGTCAGCCTGCATCCTGCTGAATGTAGGGGGAAACAGGAAAACAAGAGGTGGGACCCGTATGCAGGCTCTGAAGGCTGAGCAGGTGTAGTCCAGTGATTTAAGTTAAATAAAAGGCTTTTAACAACGACAGTGAGGCAGGGTCAACAGCAGAGGAGCAGTGCAGAAAAAGGTGAAGACGTGCGAGGGAGCAGACGATTCAAAAGTCCAAGAAAACAAGGATTAAATCTGATAAACGAGAGGAGACACCGTGGGAATGAGGCCGAACGGCTTCACGCGAGCTGCAAACACAGATGACAGATACAGCAGAACAACGAAACACAGGTAAACTCAGCTGCACACATGCTACAGATCATGTGTTTAATCACAGCTGCAGGTTTCGGCTGTGCCGTGCGTTGTGTCAGAGCTGATGCAGATGTTGCAGCTTGTGTTTTGGTTTCCCTGCTTTGTGAAAATGTCCCGAAAACCAAAAACCGGTCCTCGCAAAGATAGAAGTGCCAGAACGCACACAAACACACCGTTTTGCTGCGCGTTGAGGTCCCCGCTCTAGGCTTTAATCTGAAAGACGACTGACTAATCTTCCTGTCTGTGACACGTTTCCTGTTTCTGCCCTTGTTTGCTTTAATTCACTGAACGAGGCGACGAACTGTTTAATGTTTAAAAACCAGGACGTTCAGCCCTGAACCGGCTTTAACTGAGCACAGATTTACTGTTTCAGCCCTGCGGGTGAAATTCACCGCTGATTCAATGTTTAATGTCTCTCCTCCTCCTCCTCCTCCTCCTCCTGCTGCTGGAGAAATAACACCCAGCAGCTCCTCACATCCATCAGGCGCAGGGAGAGAGGGAGATGAATCCCTGAGAGCGCATCAGCCACCAAATCTGCTCAGTCTCCTCCTCTCTGTTTTATTTTTGTGCCGTCTCTCTCTGTGCTGAGCAGGTAGATAGAAAAATTATTCAAATTGAATCTTCACAGGTAGGAGGGAGGGGAGGAGGGGAGGGAGGGGGAGGAGGAGGAGGAAAGGGTGTGAGATGTGTGGAGGGGATGTAAGGGAAGATCTCCTGTCTGAAGTATTTATTACAGTTTCCAGGAGGATCCCAGTGGAGTGGACGGTGAAGACAGTGAAGAGGAGGTGACTTTTGTTTGTTTCGGCCAATGTTGTAACGTTGTTGTTCGTTTGGTTGAAATTCACGATAGTTTGAAGGCCACACGTCATGTCTGAGTTGGGAGCTGTTAGTCTTTGCCCGGAAGTCTTCAGATCATCCATGATCAGGTTGTTCCTGACGTCAGTCTCCAAAGCATTGTTCTGCACCTCCTCCTGCAGCATCCTGAGGTTCATAACCTCTCCAATGAGTTCCTGCTCCACCACAAGATCTTGTCCCAGAGTAAGGGACCAAGGAGGTGTCCCGATCAGATGCCTGAACCACCTCCACATGGATCTGTGGAGCGAGTTGTGCATCGCTGTGACCACTGTGGCCTGGAAAGGAGACACTGGGAGCTGAAAGGAGAGCTTGACGGTAAGTGTTTGCCTGACCAAACACCCCAACTGGGGTCAGGTGCTTTGTAAGCCAAACAACCAAAGCCATGTGAACAAATGAGTCCTAGCATTAAAGGGACATTGAACATCTTCGCTGCTCAGTAGCAGGAAGACGTTCGCGGTGATTGTAGGAAGTTTTATCTGAAGCTGAGCCCTGCCAACGTACAGAGGAAACTGATTTCAGCTGCTTGCATCTGGCAGCAAACTCATTCTTTAGGTCACTACCCACAGATCAAGACCACAGACGAGGGTTAAGGACGTCGATCGAGAGCTTTGTCCCCCCCATCATCTCCACAATGTCCAGGCTAACGGGCAAAATCAGCTAACTATCCTTTCAAATCTACATCTTTACCATGTTTTCCTAGCCAGAGTTACACAGCCGGAGCAAATCAAGAGTCAAAGGTGAACACACACCTGCGATGGAAGTAGAGACCAGTGTAAAAGGTTTGTTTCAGTTTAAATCTCTGCAGTTTGTTGGTCTGAGGTTCGTTTAGTTGTGGATTATTTCCCTCTATGTTCTACAAATCCACTCCGTGTCTTGTTTGGTCAAGTGTCTTAAATGACTCACTGTTTTTATTAGACTCACTGTTTTTATTAGCATATTTGTGAGGGAGTGGGAGACGTTATGCGGTTGTGTATTTGGTCCCCGTGAAGATTAACGTGCCCTTTCACTTTGAGAAAGAAAGAGAAGAAGTCACACTGAGCCTCAGCCTTCAGCGGCGGAGACTAAATCTGAAGACCACTTTCTTCTTCTTTCTCACTTTAAGTGACAGAAATTCTCTTTTGCAGCGACGTGAAAAGAAAAGCCGGCCTCGGTTGATGAATGCCTGCATTCAGGAGCCAGAGAGGGAAAAATGAGCTTCATCAAAGGTTTTTGTGAAAACGGATGGACGGCCTTGACTCAGCCGGGGAGACGAGGCTCGTGTCACATGTTTGAACGCAGGACAACTGGCAGCAGGGAAACCAAATAAAGCATAAATGATCCTTTTTATTGGAGCTCTGAATGAAAATGCAAAAACTAACGCCGTAAATCTGGGGACGGATTTCAAACCCTCACACAGGTGTTTGGACTTTACACGTTAAAGCAACAACTTTAACTTCCTGTCCACACAGGAAGTGAGGATGTACTCCATTGTGTCAGCTGATATCTGCTGCAAACAGCAGTCGGAGGGAAGTGCGTCAGATCAGGAGGACGTGCTGGTCGTCTCCTCCCACATTCGCGGGGTTGTGCAGAGCTCTGAGGTGTCTGAGTGTCTCGTTTTACCCAAAATGCATCAGGCCTATCCACCTATCAGAGGATCGGCGGTTTGATCCCCAGCTCCTCGGGCTGCATGCCGAAGTGTCCTTGAGCAAGACACTGTGCCCCAAAAGACTCCCGATGCTGCACCATTGGCGTGCACGAGTGTGTGAGTGTTAGCTTCCGCTCTGATGTGCATGTGCGTCAGTGTATGAATGTGGTGTGAATGCAGACATGTAGTGTAAAAGCGTTGAGTGGTCCGATGACTAATAAAGTGCTCTGTAAGTGCAGCCCACTTACCATTCCCATTTACTCCGGCATTAGTCGACCACTGCATCAGATTAATTTACAGGAAGGTTTATTTTATGCAGGTTTCATGATTATAACAAACGTAAACAATAATAAAACCTGCAAAATCATATTGATGAGTTGAGCCTGACGCTGCACTGCGACAAAAATCATCTTTCTGAAATCTGTATCATCTGTATCTGCATCAGACAACCTCCTCAAAAATGTTCCCAACTCTTTTTTAATGTAAAACAAGCTGTACGAACCCATAAGGACCATGACTTTTCACTTTATTTGTAACCAAACAGGTCAAAACTACATGTGGGTGAACATAAAATGAGGAGGCTGTATCAGGTCAATAGGAATAACATATAACTCCAAATACATGCAGAGAAATATTGTTATAATATCTTTAAAATGAATGTGTTTGATTGTTTTTTCAGTAATGCAAACCTGCTCCCAGACCTTGGCTACTATCCTGGTGAATTCATTTAATGTTACGAATGGAAATGATGGAGAAAACTCCCCAAATCGGCATTAGAATCATAATACGCAGGGAATTTCCTTTAATATCACCCCTCACCGGCTAATCCAAAGGTCATCCAACACAGAAAAACACAGTTGTGTATACTTTCTGTCACATGCGGATCTGTAAAATCACCGTCTCAGCACATATGACGCTGTGGATTTAATATTCCACAGCTGTGTGAGTCAAGTTTTGTGATTATTAAAGTTATGTGAAGGCAGACCGCAGCAGCTCCCACTGAGCTGAGAATAATCAACGTGGAAACAGGAGGAAATAAAACCCGACGACCATATTTGGTGTTTAATAATGAGCCCAGGATCCCCCGATGATGGCGTCAGCATTCGCACTTCCTGCTGACAAAGGCCCTCACCCGCCAGGAGGTCGGCCGGCATCAGAAGAGCTCGGGCCGCGAAGGCGAGGAGGGGAGGAAGACGAAAGACGAGTTAAGATGGAGGACTGACGGGAGGAAGTTAAAGACGGGGGTCGTCCTGTTGGTGATGATGGGATGGAGGCCAAACAGCTGAGCTGACGAGGCAAACCAATCGTTTCCCTGATACTGGTCGGGTAAAATGTCTTTGATCCTGGAGCTGGGAGAGGGAAAACTGCTGACAGAGCAGGCCGATGACAAGAAATCCCAGATTTCTTCTTCTTCTTCTCTGTTTGTGATGGTAATTACCGGTGTGCATGGTGCACGAAGCCATATTTCATTTACTGCATTTACTGCTTCTCAACAATTTCTTAAGGTGGTCTTGAGATGGAAACCCCTTTTCCAAATAAGCTTGGACGTAGAAAACACTTAATTTGCATAACTGTTCAGAAGAAGAAGAAGAAGAAGAAGCAGTCTCCTCATCGCTCCATGAAGATCTGATACAACCTTTGTCGCATTTATACCTAAAACAGACAGAAATGTCGTACTTCTGTCATCTTTTCTTCTTTGTTTTTCACGTTCTGAGATTCGACCGTCTGGTTTCGGTCTTTTAATTGCATCCTCTTGTTGCGCCCTCTTCTTCTGCAGTGGTATAATGGTTTTGCATCTGGAAATCTGGCGGCACCCACTACTGACCTCCATCGAACCAACTCCTGACTTACCAGAGACTTAACTGAGATCAGGAAGTGTTGATCCCACCCTAAAACTGCCTGATCTCTTGGCCACTGAGCAGCGCCAGGTTTAGTTTGACGGCTCCGGCTTTCAACTTGCTCTAAAGATATTTCACATTTGCTAAAACAGACAACTTTCTTGATGTGTTTAGAGAGAAATCCTTATGTTTCCTGGTCCTGTACAGCTGCAGAGTGGGTGCAGATGAGCTAAACCTGACCTGCAACACTAAATCTTACACTTATAAAACTACACGTCTCTTTAATTTTACAGGTAGATGGGTAGGAGCTCACATGGATGGTTGGGTGGAGCAGCATCAGATGTGGTTCATCAGCAGTGAAGGATTCAGTGTCAGGGCTGAGATCTGAAGGTCAAGACCCAGCACATGTGTGGAGCTGCTCTACCTTTTCTGGTCTGTTTCCACTTGACACCCTTTGTCATGATGCTTTACTGCAAAGGTACAGTATGTTCAGATAGCATCAATTCACTGCCTACTTCAACTAATAATGTGACAGTCTCAGATTATCTGATGTTCTCGCGTCTACATCAGAGCGGCACCAGACAAATATATCGGAAGGTTTCTATATTTCAACCGTCGTACCTCCAAAACAAGGCGTATTCATGAATACAAGGGCGAGCGGGGCCAGCTCAGCCCATTCCCCCTGAAACGAACACAGACTTTTAGAAAGCTGAGGAGATGTGAAGGTTGATTCATGAGTTTGCTCGATTTTCCTTTTGTGCGAACGTAAAGACTAACACTTATGTCCTTTGGTGCGGAACAAGGTGATGGCACTTCACTAAGAATACCGACTCATCCTTTTCAAAACACTTGAACCAAAACAGGAAACACAATGTCAATGTGTCAGTGTCAATCTGTCGCGTTCATTTATAATTTGATTTAAGAGCAATGACCAAACACTGGAAACCAGCAGCTCCTACCGTTGAAGCCGACGGCGCGGATGTGGGCCAGCAGCTCCTTGCCGTCGATGTTCGCCATGCGTGGGCACAGGCCGGGGTACCCGGCGCAGAGCTCGCGGTGCATGTGGTGCAGAGCGTGGGCCATGGCGTAAACGGCGTCCATCACGAACTGAACCTTCCCCTCCTGCTCGTAGGTGGAGTCGCGGCCGACTTTCTCCAGTCCTGCAACAGAAACGGTGTCGGGCGATCGAACACACTAATACACAACAGATAATAACCAAAACGATTTCAGTGCCAAACAACACACAAAAAACTGCTTTACGTACGTGTTGCCAGGACTTCTCTGTTATGAGATATGGATTTTACTATTATTGTATGTGTTAACGACATGATTACAAGATAAGTAACTCCTAATTACGACATATGGATAATCAGATGTTTTTCCTGTAATATGATGATACAGATCTGTGATTTTTTAAAAACTGGGTCTTGGGTCACTAACTTTTAATTGGCTTTTAATTATCAAGTTTTAATTATAAGACAAGGCTTCTGTTATTCTGGGAAGATCTCGTTATGTTAAGATACATTTCTTAATCGACAGGTTACATGTTTACTGGAAATGATAAAATGCGTAAACTTTGTACGTAGCTTGAATGTTTATTTGATTTGATTATAATTTTGAAATCTTGAGCATATTTCCTGAAAATATCGATTACCACTGACAGATAAGGATTAAGGATAAGTTAAATTTGGATAAACTGATCTTGAAATCCAGTGTTTTCTAATAAATATCAATAACGTGATTCTGAGATTTTGTTTGTGATGTTAAAACTCTTGTGTTTAGATCTTTTCATGTAAACATGCTTCAATAACTTGATTATCAGCAACAGATCTCACAAATAAGGAAAGACAAGTTCAACTTTGATGTATACATCTTGTATTGATGATCTACCAGCAAATTAATTATGGTCTCATTTTCATGCATGTTTGAGATACAGATCTAATTATGAAATATCTGTTTTGTAATTATGCTGTTTGCTTTAAAGGCCTTGAGGAAATTGGACGTCCTTTTCTATTTGACTCTGTGCTGGTTTATAATTGTTTTTAGTGTTTTTTCTTTTAAAGCCTGGTGGTTTTGCCCTTTTTCAGGCACTTAGAAATAATGGTTATTATGAGCACTGGTAGTTTTAGTACTCTGAGTGCTTTTATCGTGTTTAGTTTTTATTTTAATTAGGTGAAAAATGAAAGAAAATGTCCAAATTAAGCAGGTGAAACAGAGAAAACTGATGTCTGTTAACAAACTTTACTTATTTCTGTTTCCTGTGTTTCATTTTTCTTATTGAACCCAATGGTCTCAGAGTTTGTCCTTGCCGCCAGCCAGAAAGTAACTCACAAAGGATTATGGGAACGTGAAATGAGACACATTTCCTATAACTAACCCATTACCATGCAAGAAAAAAGAAAATACATTTGGCTCCATCTCATTAGCTGTGATTAAATAACAGAGTGGAGAAGACGTCGTCATGTTTTATTTGAAAACTCTGTAAGGTCTTTCCACAACTGTTCACTGAGTAATTATCGTTATTAGAGCCGTGGCCCGATCGCAGAGCGCCGCCGGCCTGAAAGCAAAGACGACATCGGAAAAGGAGGAGGAGGAAACTAAGTGCCGGACTGGACCCTCCATCAACAGACAAGACTTCTCTGAATTAATAGGAGCTCAGAAATGAAATCCAATTTAATTTTAATAGCAGGCGGGCAGCGGGGGATCTGTCCGAGGGGAGACATTTGCTCCGGCAGTAAAGACTGATTACATGTCTGCGTGGTGGTAATGAATGAGCCCTGAACGGCGAGCGGAGAGCCGAGGATGTCAAACAGCTGAGGCAGAGACGAGATGTACGGCCGAGCTGCAGATGATCGCTGCTCGCTGCAGATGACGAGTGTCTCCTCAATATTTAAAGCATACAGATGTTTTTTGATGCTGGAGATCCAAACAGCACCTGAATGCATCGTTTTTAATGAACAGGAAGCTCAGAGTCTGACCTCTGAGGAAGAAGATCACAAACGTGGTGTTAAGGGTGAAACTGTCTGAAAACAGGGCAGAGCCGCCTTGAAGTCACCCAGAGGTTTCTGAAGACCAAACTCGGTGTGTGGTGGATCTGGACGTCGGCCATCTTGGCAGTGCGTAATGTCGATGGCTAACTCCTGGCTCCTGGAAACTAGCTGCAGAGACCAAACTGTTGTTTGTACCAGGCTGTAAACATGTTTACTGCTGCATTTTAACATGGGGGTCTATGGGGACTGACTCGCTCAGGGACGCTCAGGGAGCTGCACAAATCAAGGAACGTAAACGGGTGACGAGTTTGATGTTTCTGCCTCCATCAAATCTTCCAAGGGTCTTTATGTTGTTGGGTGTGAAACCATCTTGAAGGCCAATAAACTCTCAAAATCAACTCCAAATCCAGGAAACCAGCGCAGAGATTGCACAGGCCCTATAATTGCTGGTCTTCTCGAAGCTGAATGTGTTTTTAGATGATGGGTAACTTTTTCCTGACGTACTGCTGCTGAGTGACTGTCACTGACGTTGTTGCAGGACCAAAAAAGGAAATGCTCTCATTTGCAGAAGAGAAATATGCAGAAACCGTTTCAAACAGCTGCTTCATTTGCACAATGTGTCAGTTACCCAACAGCTGCTGGCTCGTAGGATGTTTCCGACGGGAAGGCAGACCTCATGAATCACCCGTCAACACCAGAAAACGTTATGAATGAACATGAGTCCGGCCGTGTGCAGGCCTGAATGTTTGTTGACGGCCGGCGATGATGATGATGATGCTCAAACGCCGACTGAGGTGAGGCGCTCGACAGACAGCTTCATCTTGGCTGCTGGCATTTCAATTACACATCAGTTAGAGGGTAAATTTAATTCCCTCTCGACCGGACGAAACGTGTTTCTGTTTCGCCATCCCTCTCCTTCGCTCTCGCAGGCATCCTTCTGTTTCAATTAGATTTGGAAATTAGATAAACGGCAAACTAATTACAGAGGTTAGCGGTGATGGGATGAACTCTGTGGGGAGGAGGGGGAGGAGAAACGAGCCTAACTGTTGCGTCTCGTACACTTGAATGGATTTACATTAATGGAGTTTTTGCATGAGCTCTGTTGTTTATCAGTGACGTCTGTGTCAGAGTCATCGGCGAGGTTTAATAATGATGTTTCCTCACAACACCGATTCCGACTCCCAGTCATAGAAACACAACAGAGACGTCTGGAAAGCTGCTCAAACATTCATGAATTCATGTCAGTGACGACTATAGAAAAGGCGTCATTCATTTTCTGCTTATCTTTACGTTTATGGAGCGTTTTGCATAAAGAAAGAGAGCAAACAGCAGCACGAGAGAAGAGAAGTGACACAAATCATCTCAACGGTCATTCAGACGTCCACCAGCGCGGGGTTTCTCTCTCGTTTGTGGCATTTTAGGTTTATTATTCAGGCTTTGACTTGAGGTTTTTATCATTAGAAGAAAGAGTCATTGTTTTGCAAGACGCTTAAGGACCAAGTCAACAGCAGCAAGTCATGACCTGTTAGTGTCACAGCTGGAGGAGCAGGGAAAGTCAAAGCGATGGACCTGATTGCAGGAAGGGGTAGTCAAGGCAAGCAGGATCAAAACCAGATCTTCAACCCAACAGCAGAGGAAACAAATCTGTGTGGAGCCACAACAACCATAGATTCAAAACACGCGAGGAAACACAAGCAAAAAGGAAAAAACTCAGGAGCAAAAGCACCTGAACACACCACGACCAACAGAGAACAAAGGAAGTGACGCAACATATTTAGACCAGGGAGGGCAGGCAAACGAGACGCAGGTGAAACCAATGAACTAATCGAGCACTGGAAACAAGTAAATGGGAAAAAAGTCTTCAAAATAAAACAGGAAATAACCAAAGGCACCAACAGAAACTCAAAACCTTAGCTGGTTGCCATAGCAACAGCGTGTAAAACTACCCTGACATCAACATCTTCAAGGTGACACAAGCAGGAACAATGGTTATTGAGGGGACGGTGTTAAGAGGCCGGCACTGAGGTCGTGCTTGAAGGTTGGTAGGTCGGTGTTAGATCTGAGGGTTCAATACCAGAGAAGGTCCTGTCTCCTGAGGTCTGGAGCTTGGTCCTGGTGACTGTAAGCGAGTTAGCATCTGTAGACCTGAGGTGATGGGTGGCGGTGGGATGAAGAGATATGTGGCTGTTCGTTCGGTCCTAACCGAGACTTTTACCAAAGGAAAACCAAAAGAACATCAGCTCCCTTCGAGTCGAGTAGACCCAAACCGAGCAGAGTGGAAACAAGGCACAAGTCAAGTTACAGCACTTTCAAATTCAGATGGGTCAAGACAAGGTTGAGCGCCTACAGAAGCTAAGTCAAGATACAGAGAGATCCAACCACACTAATCCGTTTTTATTTTAGTCCCAACTTTTGCTCTTTGTCCACGCTACTCCAACATTTTTGAAACCTGCAGTGATGGACAAACAATGACGCAGACACCCATGTTTGCTTCCTGATTGGTTCTTATCAACCACGACTGTCACATGACCCCTCTCTGGAGCTAAACAAAGGACTTCTGCATCTCTAAACACTGACTACCAGTGGATAGTTCAACATGATTCATGAATAACAGCTGTTCTGCAGTTAAATTCTGCATTTTATCACTTCTGTCTACATGTATGTTATGTTTCTGAGTCAGAGCTCTCTGTTTTTGGTTACCTCCTGTTTTATTTTGTGTTTTTCCCTCTTTATATACTAGTTTCACCTGTGTCTTGTTCGCCTTCCCACCCTGTGTTTATATATTGCTTGTCAGTCTTCCTGTATATCGTCATCAAACATGTCCTTTCAGTCGTTTCCAGTGTTCCTGGTAGTTTTTCATGGATTTGTTAATGTTTTCTTGGATTTGATTTGATTCCTGCCTGCTGTAAACCCTCTGACTCTCTGTTTCTTTCATTAAACCCACTAAACTATCATCATTCAGAGATCACTGCCTGCATTTGGGTCCATTCCCCTTGTTTTTCCCTGTTTTCCTATGTGGCACACATAACGGACAGGCCAGTATTCGAACGAAGGCCATTATTTAAACGATTTGCTGTTGTTTGTTAGGATTTTCTCCAACTAAGCAAGACTAGTGTCCTCAGTCTACCTCAATCAGCGTCACTTGATACCATCTTTTTAGCCCTTTTCCTATAAACTGGCATTACACTGCGCTGAAACGCTCATCTAGACGGAGATCTCTGTGGAGGTAACCCAACTCCACACTTTCATTTTTATGTCATCACTGAAAAGCAAATATAAAGAGATGGTAAAAGCCACTTTCTCTCCTTGAAAGCAAAGTATTGCAAGAAATAAACATTCCCGAGTGATTGGACACTTAACATCTGCTCGATCTCTGGCGTGGAGGCAGATCGTTGCTGCTTTCATACAGAAGAAGGAAAGAAAGAAAGTCGGCCGGCCTCCGTCGACATCACTCCTTCTTCATCTGCTGACGCTTCTAACCAAACAAACTGCAGCACAAAGGTAAGAAAACACAGACACGAGGCAGCACAAAGAGGCGTTCAAATGCAAATCTGGCTCTCGAATCCACTCGTTGTATTTCAAGGGAATCCGCGGCACAGAGGAATACAAAAGGCCTGAACGCCGCTGTAAAAAAACAATGAGGGCTCTTAACTCGGCAAACACATCGTTCAACAAAGCAGAAGAACAGAATCAAATATTCATGTTGTGTTTGTGGCGTCTGCGGGCGAGTGGAAAAACACGGATTCACCTGAATAAAAGAGAAACTCGAGACCCTCGATGGCAGCTGAGGAAACGGTTACAGGGACGCAGAGACACCTCGTCCTCGAGGAGGTAAAACCACCAGAAAACACACATCCTGTCGATTTAACAACGCCTAAAGCTTCATCAGCAGCACAGCTCAGTGTTTGCCTTGAAACTGGTGCAGAAGCAAATCATGTCTGGGTCTTTTCAATGAATTAATTTGTACATTTAAATCAATTTCTCCTCTCTTTAAAAGATAACTGTTGTAGTTGTAAAAGGGAAAATATTCAGTTTGGTTAAAACACCTGGAATTACAACTCTTTATTATTATAATATATATTTAATATAATGTTTGGTTTAACATTAGTTAATACGTAAATCTTATCACCATACCTTATTAATGATCAGTTAATTAAGAATTAAGTGTCTAATAAATCAGGAATGACGTGATACTTGGTCTCTTATTAAAAAAGCACTTTCCTCATGAGTCTAATAATAAATATTAGATAATGATCAGTGATGAGTGTCACCGGGACGCTCCTTGTAACCTCAGAACTTGCCTGGAAATCGTCACGTTTCAAGGTTTTAAGGCTCTCTCCAGCTTCAAGGTGATTCAGTGATTGTTGTCTGTGCAGCCATGGGGACGTTGCACACAGGAGCTGCTAACTGCTAATTTCTCATATTTTAATGGTGCCAGTTTGGCAAAATGGGACCAATCTGATGCACACAGATTATCACCTGCACATGTATATTTAATATTTATAGACAGAAAACTGAAACACCTTTAAATTCTTATTGTTTTTTAATTATAAATGTGCAAAAGCTAAACCTGTAGTTCACCTCAAAGGAAGAGTTGTCCAACAAAAGAGAAACTATGCATATATGAAACTATTATCAGATCAATTAACCAGTTGATCAGCAGGCAGAAACACAAAAGGGTTCCTGGTTTACTGGCACACCAGTCTGAGGATTTGCTGCTTTTCTCGGTTTCATTTGATTGTAAATTGAATTGTAAACATGACATAATTATGTTTTCTCTCTTTGAGCACTGGTAACTTGGCCATTTTTGATTATTTTTGTATATTTGACAGATTATTGGTTCATTAAAATGTCAATATAAAGCTGATAGTCTCTTTCTTATGCACCAAAAGCACGATGGGATTTAATGTAGATCATCAGTTTCAAAGATAATCTGCTCTGGAAGTGTTAAACCTGGGACATCTCCATACTCAGACTTGTGAAAAATCCTGTTAGGAGGCTGAACACGAGAGGAAATAGCTTGTTCATGTGGGGGACTCAACCTCTGCAGCCAATCAGAAAGAAACACGCTGTCGTCAGGATCTCAACACCTGAGTCAGGTGTTGCATCGAAGAAACGTGTCACCATTATCCAAACAAGCCTCTCTGAGGCTGGCGGCAGCTGCTGTTCCTGCTCGCACGAAAACAAACACAACACTAATTATAGATCAGGATCAATGAGAGGCTGACAGAGAATCCATCGGCTGGAGGCTGCAGGGACCAGGGACGACTCGAGGCCACCGGGGTTCAGATCATCTCGACCTTCAGGGAGAAAGAGGCGCCCGAGCGTAAACAGGAGGTTTTCACACCGACGCAGGTTATTTGTCATTGCCAGCAGCTGGAGGAGGCGTGTCAGTGTTTGATTGACAGCAGCTGAGCAGGAAAGAAAACAAACTTCCTCAACATGTTGAAGACCAACAGCGAGTTGTCAGCGATGCTAGCAAGTCAAACCCAACCAAAGGGGCCTGAGCAGGTAGGCTTAGATGCTATTTAAGGTGCATGTTAGCAACGCGCTGCAAAGCTGCTGCGTGACCACAGATGGACAAAAACATACACCAAGGCCACATTTTACTCCTTTCAGGGCCTGAAATGCCTGAAATGTTGCGTGTGCAGGAGGTACAACCTTTCTCATGTTTTGGTTCATTCATGCAGCCTGGTCTTGTCAATCAGAGTGTTGAATGATGGGAAACTGTGTTTTTTCTTATGGTTTGTTTAATTGTGAGCTGTAGTTCCCCCATTAAACAGCTGTCCATCAGGCCAATGCTCCTCTTGGGGGTCACTCCTCCTCTTCTGGATCCGAAGCAGGAAATGTTCATTCTGACGGACTATGAGTTAGCAGTTTAGCGGTTAGCATTCGTGCAGTTTGTTTGTAAAAGAAACTGAGGAATCATCATTTTGCTTTAATTAAGATTTGACTGGCTTAATTGATTAAGGAAACAGTAAGGAACAGTCAGCAGCATGAGACCAAAACTATAAAGTAGACATTTTCCCCGTTGATAAACTTATTTTGGCTGAATTAGCTCCTCAATTAAAAAGTAAAACTTCCCATAAGATGAAAATTAAGGTAAATCTATACATCATTAATTAATCTGAAGAGTTTTTACCTCTTAAAAATATTAAAGAATCCCTTAATCTATTCATTAACTTAGCGCACATCTGGGTAAATGTATTAGAAGCCTTAAGATATCTTAATAATCCCTTAAGATTTTAAAATTGTATTCAGTATTTTAAACAAATGTGTAAATTAAGGGGAAATTCACGTTTCCCTTAACATCTACTTAAGACCTTTTACAAATTAAGTTTGTTTAATGGCTTCAGTTTGTCAAATTAATGGACAAGTTAAGGGGCAAAACAGCTTGATTTAGATTAAGGTGTTTGAATTAAGGCTTAATTAAGGGTATTTTAAGGGGTTAATGTGTCAAAGTGACGGGCTGAGCTGCGAGGAGGCGACCATGATGCTAACGTGAGAAAAGACGGAGGAAGAAGAAAACATTGATTTTCTAATTTACCCAGGAAGTGGGTCCGGTGGTGGGGGTGTGCACGGTGTCACAGTATTGGATTGCTTTTAAAAGGCGACACACTCTATCTGGCAGGAAATGAGGTGGCAGCGGCGGTGGCGGTGGTGGCGGCGGCGGCGGCGCCTGTGGGTGCAGCGGAGCGGCGACATCATCCCTGAGCGGCGGGTGATGGAGCGACGCCCCTCAGACCTCGGGCCACCATGTCTCATGGTTATTTAATTATCCTAATTAATTAGAATTAATGCACGGCCCTCCCCAGTGCCCTCTGGAGGGATCGCACTGAGAGCGCTCTAATCTCTGTCAGCTGGCGAGATGCTCCAGAGGCTGCTTCTTCTTCTGCTTCTGCTTCTTCTTCTGCTTCTCTGCTGGAGGGGTTGAGGCCTCCTCAGACACAGTTACCAAGGAACAAACGATTAGCGAATCAGGAACGACCTGATAACTGATGACTCGTTAATAATTCCTAATGGAGGACTGTTTCCGTCAGTATCAGAGTATCAAACAGCAGATGCTAACAGCTAATTCTGCGCATTTTAATGGTGCTAATTTCACAAACTGGACTGTCTGAGGCTAAAACTGCATCAACATTATATATGTTTATTGTTGACATTTATAAAGCTGTAGACTGTCAGGAAACTGACAGAATTTCTAATTATTATGCTTTTTTAGTAATAAACGTCCACAAGGCTAAACATAAGTTATATGTTAAAGGCAAACTGAGCTCCCAACAAAAGAGAAAGTTGATTAAAGACGCCGGGCTCCACGTTTACACTCGCGCTAAACACTGATCGTGACGTTTGCTTAAGCAGAAAAAGAAAAGACTTTGAGGAAGAAACAGGACAGAAGAGGTGGACGGACACGGAGCCTGATGAAGGAAAACAGCTTCACAGTGTGAACGGTGAACTGATTTTTCATAAAAATATCAATAACTGATTATATTAACTACAAATGCCCCTTAAACATTATCAGTAGATGCAAATTTACTGATGTTCACGAACAAAAAACAAACAAGAACAGGTTAAAAGTCGTCGGTGGTCGGTGTCTTGATGAGTGAAGAGTAGCGTTAGCATTAGCAATTAGCATCTTAATAGGGGGTTTAGGGATAATTTGAGGCCATTAAATGCTTTAAGCATGATTATATAAGTTTTTATGTGATATATTTATATAGTGCTGTTAAATACATGTTTTAATACCTGTGTTTTTTTGTTTTTTTCTGATGTATTTGACGAGAACGAGACACTTTGTGAAACTGGTTCATTAAAACACACACACGCCTGCAGCCTGACAGCCGTCTGAGCGCACATCGCTCAAAACAGCAGCAACACAAACATCACACACACACACACACACACACACACACACACACGGACAGGTGGAGGCTGACCTGCTGAATCAGCTCTTTGTCTGTTTGTGCGATGACTCCGCTGCAGCTCTCACAACTCAATCTGGAGCTCCTAATGCAATCAGCGGAGCGCAGCGTCGTGACAGCAGCCGACCGATCAAAGCCGTCCAGTCGAGCTCAGGTAAAGACCCGCGGCGTTATCAGCCACTGGGACAGAGCAGCTATTCTCAGAGCGCTGACGCCGGCGTTCTGTTGTTTCACTTCTGTCCGCACACGCGCCTGTGTTTACCCAACACCTTGCACAAATCCCGTTCAGCGTGTCGGACATGTTTGCAAGGGATTTGGCCCTCAGTGGCCCCCCTGTTCTACAGAGAAAGTCCTCCTGAGTCAGGGAGGATTACATCCTGCTGCAGGGCCTCTGCAAGTCAGCACGGAGGGACTCAGCAGATGCGACTGCAGAGGAGAAGAATTAATTTCAGCTTCAGTTTCTCATTTGCATCTGTGCATCTGCTCTGAGGAGCCCAATCTGCAGCGACTTCACTGAACGTGGTCCGAATAAGATGGAGAAGCTTTTCGTTTAAAGAATCAGAAGATTCGACTGGTCCTAAATTACATTTTCCCTGATGTTCTTTAATAATCACAGAGAAAACAAGGACTCCAGAGGACTCATCTGTCAATACTGTGAAGAAATGTTGGTTATTAACATTCCTAAAATGTCCTCTGACTAAGTATTTCATGTTTTACATCAACACACCATCCAATTGTGGAGACACTTGAAGAGGTTATTCCATTTTGTTATGGTAATAAAGAAGCTGTGGCAGCACTTCAAGGTTCAAGGTTTGGGAAAAGATTGAAAAACAAGGCTGAAGTTGGTCCGAACAGGTCTGAAGGAGCTCGAGTTCATCTAATAATTAAAGGAAACTGTTTATATTCATAGATCTGACATATTTTTCAGTGTTTAGTCGGCCAGGCTGATGTTAAACTGGTGTTTTTGTGTAAGACAGGCAGATCAAGCTTCATTTGGAGCACTGCGGACTTGTTTTTGTTCTGTTCGTCTTAATTTGTAGACGCTCGCAGGAAGGCGACCTTCTAGCTACATGCAAATCCCAAATCCCAAACTCTAAAGCTGATTGTAGTCACTAAATAAATCATTCATTAGTGTCAAATGGCAGCTGGGAGTTAAACCACAAGCACTTTTTCACATATTAGTGGTCAAGACTCTGCAGAATCGAGCGAATGCTGGATTCATTTACGACGCAGGATGTTGGAGACGCTGCCTGACACGAGGTCAAGAGCCCCAGAATGATTATCCAGTGTGTTAATTTGCAGCTGGAGCGGGTCAGGGATCCAGCCCATGAATATAAATGGAGGAGAGGTGGAGTGTTGGAGTGGCCCAGAGAGAGACAACAGACACTGTTTAACAATCCAACATGGAGGAAACACAGACGATGCCATATTCAGATCTTTCTGTGTCTGTTTCACTGAGCTGATGGCTCGCAATCCAGTTGGTTTAATGATGTTAATGAGAACTGCATTTTACCAACACGATGTAGTCGTGAAATAGGCAACGAAATGGAAAGTGTAGCTAAACCTCAGGGGGTTAAAACTGAACAAATCCATATACAGGCATGAACAGAGCTTTCAGTAAGTCTGACTGGCTACTTCACTATATTATTCTTTGATTAAGAAGTAATGATTAGCTATGTGGGCACATTTAGCAACTGCTAACTGTTGCATTAGTACAAGAAGCAGCAGCTGCAAGAAGCAGCTGTTGTAAGTCGATGCGTTGAGTTACGATGCACGATCACCAGCGGGACCGGAGTTACAACATGCAGGTGCATGTCTGCAATGACACTCGTGCACATTTGCACATTGTCACCATGAAGCTCAAACCTCAGACTGTGAAAGCCTGATGTTTGTCTGCAGAGCGACCAGCAGCCTGAGCAGTGGAGCAGCTGCAGAGCCACAGAGGGAAGTGTCTGCGTCAGATCAGGAGGACATGCTGCTCGTCTCCTCCACATTCGCGGGGCTGTGCAGCGTGAATTCATCCCCCAGGGTCAGACTGTCAGTGGAGAGCTCTGCTGCACCGCTCTGAGGCGTCTGAGGGAGGAGACTCAGCACCAACCACCTGAACTGGGACAGGTGGAGCTCTGCTTCTCCATCAGGACACACAGCACTGAGAACACACACAGTGTTTTAGCTGCAGCAACACAATCGCTGCTCTGCACCGCCCTGCTGCTGCATCTGCAGACACACACTTCTTCTCCTTCTCCTCCTCCTTCTTCTTCTTCTCCTTCTCCAGAGGAGTGAAGGATGCAGTGAAGGGTCTTTGCTCACACAGTGGAGGAGGTCCAGAGGACGTCACAGATGGAGCTGCACAAGGTCACAGAGCAGGACTTCCAGGGAGAGATCAGAGCGTGGTAGGAGCTCTGGGAGCAGAGCATCACTGCACAAGGTCACTACTCTGAAGAGGATGGAGGCCAACTTTAAATCAGACAGATAGATGGATCACCATCGCCACAGGCCAGAGAAATGACTTTCAGGAAATGTTAGTTCACATTAAAAATCATCTGGAAGTTTCTGTGCAACAAACTAAACTAAATAAATGCCGACTCATCAGGTTTGGTGAGTAGGCTGCTGCACCGTCTCTGAGATAATTTATAATCTACAACGCTGCTGAATGTGCTGCAGCTGATTTCTCACTGAATTATTAAAAATAAATAAATAAATGTGTTTTTTCTCCCAGAAACACAAAAACCCTCCAGAGCTGCGACCAATCACACGGCTCCACAGGTGTGAAACAAACAGGGCCGACGTGGATCCGATCAGACTGTGGGGTTGACAGCCGACAGCTATCAGCTCCTCCTCCTCCTTCAGCTCCTCATCACACAGACGTGAAAGACAGATGGAGTGAGTCGATGGAAGGAAGCAAAGGAGGAAACTGCACAGGTGCTGCGACGACGATCCTTTAATCACTCTCATCAATTTAAACTTCTGCGATACGAACAAAACAACACACGTCTGATTTCTACTTATTTTCCTTCTGGGTGGGAATAAATGTGGAGGCTGAAATGCTCAAAAAAAGATGAGAAGTAAAACAAAATAATAATAAGACGAGTGAGAGTCTGCAGTTATGGAAAGTAACTGAGTACAAGCTTGTTATCTCTCAGAGTAAGAGTTTACATTCAGTGCCGGGGGCTTGAAGGAATGAGTTCGAGGTGCAAAGATGTGAAATTATAAAGTAATTCATGAAAACAAGCAAGTAACTAAAGCAGGATGCATTAAAGGAGGTAGAGAAAGAAAGAAGGAGCTAAAGAAGGAAGTAAGAGGTAGAGAAGGAGATGAGGAGGTAAGAAGGCCTAGAGAGGAAAGGCGCTTCCTTGGAGGAGGTAGAAAAGAGAATAAAGGGCTTAGAAGGAAATAGGAGGTAGAGAAGGGAAGGAGGGGCTAAAGAAGGAAAGAGAAGGTAGGATGGAGGGAGGAAGAGGAGGACGCAGAGAGTGGAAGAAGGAGCTAGAGACGGAAGGGAGGAGTTGGACAAGGGAAGAAGGAGGTACAGAAGGGAAAGGAGCTAGAGAAGGATAACAGGAGGAAGGAGCCAAAAACAGGGAAAAGGAGGTAGAGAAGGGAAGGAGGGTGTAGAGAAGGAGAGAAGGAACAAAAGAAGGAAAGGAGGAGGTGGAGAAGGGAAGGAACTAGAGGAGAAAAACAAGGTAGACAAGGGAAGAAGGACAATAAGAAGGAAGGAGGAGGTACAAACAGGGGGAGGAGGTAGGGAGGGAAAGAGGATAGAGAAAAGGAAAGGAGGAGATGAAGAAGGAAAGAAGAGATAGAGAAGGAAAGGAGGAAGTAGAAAAAGGAAAAGGAGCTAGAGAAGGAGAGGAGGATGCACAGAGTGGAAGAAGGAGCCAGAGACAGAAAGGAGGAGATGGACAAGGAGAGAAGGAGCTAAAGAAGGGAAGAAGAGGTAGAGAAGGGAAGATTCACAATAAGAAGGAAATAGGAGGTAAAGAAGGAAAGGAGGAGCTATGGAAGTAAAGGAGAAAGTGGAGACGAGAAGAAGGAGCTAAAGAAAGGAAAAAGGAGCTAGAGGAAGAAAGCAGGAGGACAAAGGGAGAAGGAGCTAAGAAGGAAAGAGGAGTTAGGGAAGGGCAGAAGGACAATAAGAAGGAAACAGGAAGGAACATAGGAGGTAAAGAAAGGCGATAGAGAAGGAAACGAGGAGGGAAAGTAAAGCAAAGTAAAGCTTTGATGAGCACTTCTTCCATCGAGGAACCGAGGCCTCACGCACTTCACTTCCTGTTTCAGTCCCCGCCGTCGCTCTGAGCCTCTGCAGAAACGCTGAGTCAGCGACTGAGAAGTTAACCTCATCATGTTTTAACATCTTTTAACTGCAGAACAAGAACCGAGGAACACGACTGATTTCATTTGATTTGCTTCAGGGAGAGGATTAGAGGAGTGTGTGTGTGTGGTGTGTGTGTGTGTGTGTGTGTGGTGTGTGTGTGTTGTGTGTGTGTGTGTGGTGTGTGTGTGTCACAATGCAGCAGATAGTTTTTGCGAGAATCGGAAAATAAATGATTTTCTCTCTGAAGCTGGTTTTATTCTGTCAGAGATCAGCTACAAAGAGCTTAAAAGCCCAAAGACAGGAGGAGGTAGTGAAGGAAAGAAGGTGGCAGAGGAGGAAATGAGGAGGTGAAGTAGAAAAAGAAAAGGTAGACGACAATAGGAGGATGGAGGGAAGGAAGGAGGAGGAAGGAGTAGGAAAGGAAAAATGAAGGTAAAAAAGGAAAGGAGGGGTAGGGAAGGAAAAGAGGAGGTAGAGAAGTAGATCAAGAAGGAAAGGAAGATGTATAGGACAGATAAGAGGAGGAGGAGGCAGAGAAGGAAAGGGTGCAAGGGAAGGACAAGAGTAGGTAGAGAAGGAAGTGAGGAGGTAGAAAAGGAAAGGATAAGGAAGATGAAGAAAGGAGGGAGAGAGGAAAAAGAGGAGGTAGAGAAGGAAAGGAGGGTAGAAAAGGGACGGAGTAAGTAGTGAAGGAAAGAAGGTGATAGAGAAGGAAAGGAGGATGTATAGGAAGGAAAGGAAGAGGTACAGAGGGAAGAAGGAGGTAAAGAAGGGAGAATGAAGATGGTGGAAAGACTGAGGTAGTACTAAGGAGAAGATACAGAAGAAGGGGGGATGGAGGAAGGATGTAGTGAAGGAGAGAAGGAGGTGGAGAAGGAACAAGGAGTTACTGAAGCAGACATGAATTAACATGAGGCGCTGCAGCAGGACGTTTTTGCTGCTGCGTAACAAAACCAGTCCCTTCCCGGTTCGAGTCATGTGACCTCTGTGTCTCCTACCTGTGCATTTCTTGGGGCTGCCGGGTCTCTTGCCGTGCATCCCCAGCTTGCAGCCGAAGTTCTCCTCCCAGAACTCGGCGAACCAGACGTTCCTGCGGTTGTTGGACAGCGAGCGGCTCTTGAAGTAACGATCGAACGCTGCAGAGAGAAGGAAGATGTTACGACGACGGCGGTGATCTCTCTGAAAGTGTCCCCGCTGTGTCGCTCTGAGCTCTGCTTCCTGCCTCACCGTCCACAGACGCCCTCTTGGGGAGGATGGTGACGGCGCCTTCGGCCACTCGCTCCTGCTGCACCACCGGTGAGATCTTGGAGCCCCAGCTGTCAGAGCCCACCCACAGGAAGTGACCCGTCAGGTTGTTGCGTTTCGCCGCGTCCAGGATTCGCCTGTCAGTGTCACAGGTGACGTGAAAGACAACAGTTTTACTTCCTCCTTCATATAAACAACACATCTTTATTCATTCATTTATAAAACAATAGTGTCCAGCAGCTGCATTTACCTGTGCACTGTTGTGTTTTTAGCTAAATGCTAATGTCAGAATGCTGAGGTGCACATAATGGCAATGCTAACATGCTAATGTTTAGCAGCTATACGGTTAATAATATTCAGACTTGTATTTTACAAGTGTTAGCATTTTAAAAAAGCCCAAAAACTAACTTCTTCCACTGTTTTTCCTGAAAATTAATATTAGTTTTAATTAAACGAGTTCAAACACGAGAGCAAATCGGCCCGATCCTCCTCCGCTTCCTGTCTGTGAGGTCTCAGGATGAGTGAGTTCCCTCTGTGTGTGTGATTCAGAGCTGCAGATTAACATCAGCTGTTACACTGACATTGAGTGTGTGTGTGTGTGTGTGTGTGTGTGTGTGTGTGTGTGTGTGTGTGTGTGTGTGTGTGTGTGTGCTCTCAGCTCGCTCAGATAATTGGAAGCTTGTTATCTTAATCTGCACTCAACAGTTGGTGGATGTAATGATTAAATACATTGAGAACATGAAGGATGTGTTTGTTTGTGTGTGTGTGTGTGTGTGTGTGTGTGTGTGTGTGTGTGTGTGTGTGTGTATATGTGAGCTGTGTGTCTGTATTTCAGTTGCATGGGGCAAAGATAGAGGTAGAAAACAAGCTAGAGGAAGGAAGGAGGAGTTAGAGAAGGAAAGAAAGAGCTGTGGAAAGGAAGGAAGAGAAGGAGACAGAGCAAGGAAGAAGGAGATAAAGATGAAAAGTAGGAAGTAGAGAAGGGAGGGATGTAGTTGAGGAAGGAATAAAATGGAGAAAGATGGAGAAAATGGAAAGAAGGTGGTTGAGAAGAACAAGGAAAGAGGAGAAGGAGACGTAGAAAGGGAGAAAAGGGAGGATATAGAGGAAGGCAGAAGGAGGTAGAGATGTGTAGAGCCAGGTAGAGATGGGAAGAAGGAGGTAAGGATGGAAAGGAGGTGGTTCAGGAAGGAAAGTGAAGGAAGAAATGGAAAGAGTTAGATGTAGAAAGGAAGGATGAGGAGGAGATGAGAGGAAGAAAGAAGGACCCAGAGAAGGCAAGAAGGAGGTAGAGAAAGAAAAGAGGAGGTAGAGAAGGAGAGAAGGAAGGAGGAGATGAGGATGGAAAGGGAATATGCAGAAGAGAAGGAAAAGGCGCAGATAGAGGGAGAAAGGAGGCAGAGAAAGGAAATAGGACATAGAGAAGATCAAGTTTGCGCCTGCGTGCGTTCGTACCGGATGTCGTCCTCGTTCGCGAACATGATGACCCCACGGGCGTTGGGCGTCTCCAGCAGCCGCAGGACGATCTTGTCGAACTCGCCGGGTCTCGGCTCGCGGGGGACCTTCAGAGACTGAGCGATACAAACGCCACCTGAAAGAGAGACACGGTTGTGTTTTGAGCTAAATGCTGATTTTAATCTCATATGTGACCAAAGAAGGAAGGAGAGTTATAATTATACAAAGTTATTACTGTCATTTTTAATTTAAACTCAAGACTGACCCTCATGTTTGTTATAAAATCCCACATCAAATGAATCTGAATACGTACACTTGTCCAGGTAACAGTTGTACCAACAATAATATATAATTTGCTTTCATTCACAAGCTTATGGCCATTGGCCTGGGAAGGAAGTCTTTGCTTGATAATGTCCTCCATTGTCATAGCAAAACAATATCACAATTTCAGCTTGGAGAATGTAAATTTTGAACTAAAACAGGTCATTGATGTTCAAATATTAACCCGCTTTCACAAGCTGGAATGAATTTTAAATAAAGAAGTACATCCCAAGGGTGTCTGTCCAGGACAATGTTGTAAACCCTGGTATTTGAACCTAAAACTGAGGCTGCAATGGTTCCTGCGGAGAAAACCAAGCTGTATAATAGACAAAAAATAAATTGAGGTTATTACAACTCATCCTTCTATGAACATGATTGTCTGAACCATACTTTGCAGCAACCCAAAACCCAAAGTTTCAACCTCCAGTCTCAGGCAGAACATAAAATCTGCCTGTCTTGAGTTGAGCAATTCAAATCTGATCAAATTAATTAAAAAAATGTGTTGACTTTTCTACAAAATAAGGTTTAGAGCACCGTTTCCGCCACAGTCTGTACCCGTGTTATGGACTTTTCCATTCAAAAAGCTTAACGTGGTTTGTCTTCTCCCTTATATCGTTTCTACAAAAATCTGAGAATCCCCAAAGAGAGAAGAGTTCACCCTCCAGGGACCATGAATCGAGATTCAATTAATAAAATAGTTGTTAGATGTTTGAGTTTGGGTCAAAAGGTTTGCAGCCTCTAAAAATACCACATGAACAACAAAAAAACCACAAGCTTCCTTCGTCACATCACCAACTTGAACACTGATCTTTCAGTTTGCTGCTGGTGTTTCTTCAGCAGTGTGAACATCTGTCCACGAAACCACGTCAACGCATCTGTTTTTATCTGCAAATCTGTTAATGAACGCTCTCCAGCTTCACCCCTGTTTATCTGTTAACTGTGGTATTATTTCCTCTGTGTGGTTCACCGTGTCTCTGCTTTAACGGTTTAATTATCTCGACTGTTTCGTCTTGTTCTTATCTTCTCTTCGCCGCTGTGACGCGTCACCACGGGGATCATTAAACTTTCATCTACATCAGTGAAACAAAGGTCGGGAGGAAGGAGGGGAGGCGGAGGGGTTTTAACGCCGTCAGACACTAAATACTGTCAAATTATCACAAACATCTCAGTAATGATACTGTTCAAGTAGGACTCTGTCATGCAGCATTTACTGCAATAATGTTCACTTGAGGAAACTGTTAAATCAAACACTGTAAGTCTGAAAAAGAGGAAATAGACTATACTTTTGCTTTATTCTGTCTTGTCAGGATTAAAGGCAGCAGAGGAAGATGAGACAGAAGATGAGGGCCATTAAGGCGATGGACAATGCGAACATTTCTCAGTCAGTTCTTCTGTCATTTACAAAAACACAGACATCACCTATCCTGAGTTTGAACACCAGATCGTTAAGTTCCCATAATGCATCTGGAGCATCCTTAATCGGACCTCTTCAGCATGGTAGACATCTTCCAAACCCTTCCCCCAAGCTTTGTCACACGAGTTTTAGGTTATAAATTTGGCCTCCGAGCCAAAGCTGATTGACGACATCACTATGACATCGTCAGGGCTATTTTCTCAGACTTGAAACGGTCAGGACGTCATGCAACAGTTGAGTAAACTGGCATATTGTGTAAAACCCTTAACGCCACTTGATAGTAAGAAATTCAACACATGTGAAACTGTTGCTGTTTGTGATTCCAACTAGCTAGCTGGTTATGTTGGGCTGCACTTTCCTATTGCAACGTATTTCAGAGTAAAAGAGGACATAACATTCGGGGGAATATGATGTGAACATTAAAAAGTGGGCTGGTCATAACAAACGTGGAAAGTTGGATGCTAGCTTCCATTCACTCACCTTCAACACCTTCATCACCCCTGGAAACATAGCAGGCAGGTGTGCTCAATCTAAAGGAGGTGGTGGAGGATGGAGAGGTTGCTAGCTAGCTAATGAATCTTAGCTCTGTGCTGCTAAAAGCTGAAAACGGTTGACGGGTCGATGTCTTAATGTAATCGGTTTTAACTGGTTGATTTGCATCGATGTACCCCCACGTTATATTTTGTTGTTCAGAAAGAAAACATGACTGTAAGAATACAAATTGGATTTTTAGGATATATCGTTAAACCGGTGCATGTTATGACCAAGAATTTTGATCTAAAGTGGTTAAAAAGGTACTTTCCATACCGACTTTAAGCTAGCTACTTAGCATCTCCGTTAGCTTGCGTGATGCATGCATAGACTTAAATGAGTTTGCGGCCACGCAGTGAGTAACATGAAGGTTCTGAAATGGTAAATTGTATTGTAACTTTCTTTTAGACCTTAAAGATTTTAACATAACAACAACACAGTTTGATCTTGTAGTATTCTTCTTTATTATGGTTTTATTTGTGTCTTTTAACTTTATGACTTCTTGTTTTGTGCTGCTGCAATCGTCTGGTTGCGCTTCAAGGTTTCAGTAATAAAAGTTGATGTTTTCTTTGCGTCTCATTAAACCCTCTGCTTCGTCCTCGCTGAAGACTCTGCTGCTAAAACACACACACACACACACACACACACACACTTGGAAGTTTTTGTGATATGGCTCCTGCAGCGTTGCCCCTGGGGCAGATAAACGAGAGCAGCGGTGGAGTTCTGAGGATGAACTTTGTGCCTCTGACATGAAGTGAAGCGAAGTACAGTACAGGCTGCAGAAGGAAACCAAACCTCAGACTGTAAAGTGGTCCGACTTAATTGGCTCTTTTGGTTTTTTCTTTTTAAAAGACGGAGCGACTCGCTGGCGGACTGTCGCAGGAAATCTCCAGGGAAAAAGAAAAGAAAAGAAACAAGAGTCACAGCTGAAAATAATCACGTCTAGTTGGTGTGACCTCATTGTTTAAACAGCAGAGCTATCGAGGACCACAGCTGAGGAGTTAAAGAGCACTGCAGCAAAAGGAAGATTCATCTCTACGCGTCTGTCAATAAAGTGTGTTTGACAAATGAGACATTTTAAAACTGAGGAGAAGACGGCAGCGTGAGTTTGTCATCATCTAACCACGGACAAACTCGTCCATATCCACTTAAGTGAATGATCCGAGTCAACACCAGAGGTAGAGGTCACCATGACAACAGAAGGTGGAAGAAGAATGACAGGAACAGGAACAAGGACAAACTAAATATCGTCATAGCTACTGGAGCTTAGACCATTGTTGAGTAACTGTGTGACATTAAAACCAAACAGAAGACTTCAGTATTCTTACTCAGTGCGTCAAGCGCCAAGCTAGCAGCTCTGAGAGGGTATGATTTGGCTTAGAAGTACTTTTAGCTCAATGCTAATGTCAGCACCTAGGATCAGCGTGTTAGCATGCTAACATTTGTAACCAACCAAAAGGGCAGCTGATGGGATTGTGTGCAATGAAAGAGGAGGTACCAAAACACAGATGATCACCAAACATATGATTACTCAAAGCCCACAATGTGAACCTGCAAATCAGGGGTCACCAATGTGCTGTACTTATGTAATATCTCCATTTTCTGAAGTTCATACGAGTCCAAATGTGTTGGGTGGACAGACCGAACCACGCCTCCATCCATTGAGCCACACTGATAACATGGATTTAATATAAAAGGAAATATAAATGTTCTGTAAGCAGGCTGGAAAAGATTTAATTTCTTTCTTCAGTAACTCTTTTTCTTCATGGGTCAGTCATTTTTGATTAACATTGTGAAGTGAATTTCCTAGAGATATGTAATTATTAATCATTATTAGCATGAACATTATGGGAAATTGAGAGACTTTCAGAGCACAGCAGGTAAGCTTAATCCAACATAAAGGGAATAAAGCTTCCAGTAATGAATGAAAGGTCAATTAACATTTGTTTGGGTTTGACTGCAGAGCTTCCTGCAAAAGACAGTTCCTGAATTAAATAGACCCGATGAATAAAGCGTCACTTCATTGTTGAAGCAGCAGTGCGGCTGTAAAAACGCTGTATAATAGAGCAGAAATGTCACGGAGAGTTGAGGTTTTATCCCTGCTGAAGAAAGAGGAGCCGTGTGAGTTCAGATCTTGTCTGTTTGGGCTGATCTCAGAGGCTTCAGGCCAAAGGAAGGAGATAAAAACATTTAAGACCCTGCTGCCATTATCATCAAAACACCGTCCACATCGAGCTGAGAGGCCATCTGCAGTCTCTCCCCCAAGACACGGCTTCGTTCAGGAGCTTTCAGAGTAAAATTGATTCCTTTGTGAGCTCATTTCGACATTACACAGGTCCATCAGGCCATCAGATTGGAGCTGCAGCATCTCTCAGGTACAGGCTCTTTTCTTAGTGAGAGTCTGGGATTATAGATTTGAAGGTTTGAAGGTCAGACTGCTGAGAGCCTGATGGCAGCAGTATCACCTCATACCTCAGTGAGACATTTGTGTTTTTTACACTTCATTCAACTTAATCTCAGCCTTTTTTTTCCCACTTTAAGATTGTTGATTTACAAAGGAGGGAGATTAACACGCACACAACAAATTAAAATGCTAACACTTGCATGAACATCTGCTTTCTGTTAGCATTGCCATCTAAAACTTAAGGGTCCGTGCTGATTTTTGGGGTCCATTTTGAGTCACAGTTCCAGGATTTTAAGGCTGCATTCAGGTGGTTTCTGAATAATAGGAAAATTGTGTTCCCAACCAAGAAAAGTCAAGTGAATGTGGCCAAAAATCGGGACACCAATTTGGAAAGTAGACAGAAATTAAACACTGTCTGTTAAAAACTTTATTCATTCAATATTATAAATAATAATGAATGAATAAATATAATTGCTAATTAATTAGAGGGACCTATATTAGTTAGGAATGTTAATTATTAGCATTAAATCCAAACAAGCTAACATGATTGGAATGACAATGCTCACAAGCTAAACTAAGATATTGAAAATACATCAGCACACTAGAATTGTGCACGCTAGCATGTTTGGAATTATGGCCAATAGTATGCTAGCACTGCTTATTACCAATAAGCCCAAAGTATAGCTCAGGTTTAAAGTGTTTCTAATGGGGTTTTTTTGCAGGTATTTGGTCACAAGTTGATGGAAATTGAGGGATCACCAAGGTTATTCCATGGTTGTCCAGTTTTCATGGTGATCCCCCTAAAACCTGAATGATAGCATATGATGGCACTAAATCACCAAAGTCAGACAGATCCTCTGGGGACCAGGAACGTCTGTTCATCGAACAGTGGTTGAGTTATTTCAGCACGGACCAACGAGAAACCTGCAAACCTTTAAAACTGAAGGATGCTGGAACAAAGAACAGCTCAAACCTTCTTTTGCTCATAATAAATCCAAAAGCCGTCATCCGCAGTTTATACAGCTGTTTTTCATTTGCAGCTAAACGTCTTTATCTGCCTCTCCTGCTTGACTGCATTGTTTTTTCAGTGTTTTCCAGCCACATCTCTTCGTGTTTAAACTGCATCCATCCGCCCGCTCCTGTGTAGCACCTGATAACTGCTCCAGAGTGGAGATTTTAATTTGAAAGTGCCGCAGCAGCAGCAAAGTGCCCGCTAAAGTAAAGCAGCTGTCATTTGCATGCAAATATGAGGCTCAGAGTATAGAGTGTGAGATAATGTTCACCTCGGTGTGAGCAGCTAATACTGAAAGCTGGCGTGACATAATGAAGACGCTAACACGTGGCTACGATTTGCTGTAACACTCATGTTTACTTTTAAATCCATATTTATCATGACGTTCCCAGATCTCAGACATTAACACACTGACGCAATATCATTATAACTTAAAGTAAGACCTAAATCGCACATATAAACCTGAATTATGTGTTGTCTCTTTCTTTTCTCATTTAATTTTAGATATTTCTACATTAATATCTTTCTTTGTGCAGTTTTTTTGTCTTTTTGAAGCATTTAAACTGACAAACTCTTCCTTTTTGGATTCAGTCATTTGCTTTTCTCACAATTCTGCCCTACAGATTATTTATATTCTGTGAAATACTGAAAGGCGTCGCAGTTGATACACAGCCATGAGGTGTTATTGCATCAGATATCACCGACAGCTACACTGTAAATTTTACAGCAGGCAGCTAACAACCTCTTAACATCTGTCAATCACCTGCCTGTCCAGCGACACTGATGGTTTACATCCTTAAAATCTGACGTATGTGTGATTCTCCTGCTGCTCCGCGACGTCCTCCGTCTCTGTTTATGGCTCTACACTCTGTCACTGCAGCCCAATGTCCTCTCTTAGTTGAAACTGTTTTGCCTTTTGTTCCTAAATTATGAATTTTAGCATCAATAAAAAACTAAAAACACACAACAAACACAAAAACAACTGCACTCAACCATCAGTAGTTGCCGTGGTAACGTGGCACTCCTAGATACCTAAACTCCATCTCCCTTTACATTCAAGCTGCTGCATGTTATCTCATAACATGTTGGGGACTCTTTATCAGTAATGGATTTATAAGAAAGCAAACACATTTCACATTAACTTTGTCTTCAGAGATCTCACCGATGATTCTGGTGTCGAGGCTGGGCTGACCTTCACTCGCCCAAACCCGATGAGCTGATCTTATCTCCCAACACAGCAGAGCAAACCTCTAAACTCTATAAACACGGGCTAATGATAACTGCAGAAAGTTTGGGATTATTGGAACAAACAGTCATCACGCTGAGATTTTTATCTCTGCAGAAACAATTTTAGGTTTTTTCCAGCTTCTCCTGTGACAACATTTATCACACTGTGTGAAATATGATGCAGCTCCACACAGTTTAGTGAAAACTATTTAAACCCCTTGGGTCAGCCTATTCACTTCTACATATAACACAACTTTGGACTTTCAAATTGTGCCAAAGTCCAATTTCCCGTCAATCCACCGATCCTTTCCTTTAACTTCTATTGACAGCAAACACGTCCAATTAATGCCTTTTAACACATTTTATGAAGTCGTAACGACAGCAGGAAAGTCTGTGTATTGAGGTCAATGGGGCGGATGTGTGAGCCAGACAAATACAGGACTTTGACCCTGGAGACGTATGTCCGAAAGTTAACTTACATCACGTACGTAATGGAACTTGATGTCTCGTACGTGTTGTAACCTAAAAAATGATCTTTCCTTGAACCTGAGGTGGTTCTGTTTCCTCAACATGCTGAAACTGTTTAATGTTATCCACGTTTATCTTCATTACCATGACATCGAAGGTTGCCTGACTATGGATCTGCTCTCCAGAGATGTTCCTGGGAAGGACTGATGAACCAACTGCACGCAAGAAACGTTGCTGTGTCACTGAAATGTCCATTACAAAATGTTAAATGCTTCAATAATGCTGCACCAGGTGGACCACGAGAGGGCCGAGAACAGCGCTTCACTCAAATCCATAGGTTTCAGTGCTTTTACAAGCAGAAAGGATCCGGCTGGAGACCATGTTGTGCACCACACACACTTTTTGAGATGTTAGTAGTAACCAAAACATCATCATTTATATGAAGGTAGTGCAGTGACCCAGCAGCCTGAATATGAATCTGACCTTTAGCTCCTAGCAACAGTCCTGTTCGCTGGCAGCTCGTTATCTCCTGAACCATTTTCAGCTTATCCGTGTTTTTCTTTGTCGTAGACACATAGGCTAACAATTAGGATTGTGTCTCCATGTAAACGGGTTCATAACTATCAGGTCTGACCACACACAGGAAGTGCAAAACCCCCAGATTACGTTCAATTACATTTTATTACTGAAACGCGTACATTTTTTATGAACAAAGGAAGCCAAGGGGAGAGTGAGCTCTGTGAGAGAGCTTCCTGGGGGAACCACTGCAGATAAATGTGGGAATAATAAAGATGGACTCACACGATGTGATTTTAATGAGCTTTAGCTGAGATTTTTCCAAAAGAGGGGAAAAAAAAACAGGGTGGAAAATCAATCGCCGAGGCTTCTCCTGCTGCGCTCAAACACACACCAAATTAACTCTGGGTGACAAAATGGGAAATAATCAGTTAACAGAGCCTGCATGAAATGTTGTCAAGTACAATTTACACTCCAATGTGCAGCACAGTCCGACACACACGCACACTCTCCAAGATGTGATAATGTGGGAATGTGCTCCCATTTCCTGGGAAACAGATAAGGAAATCCCTGCTTCTTCTAACAGGATGAGGATTTACTTTAAGCTGCACTGGGAACATCTCCGCCGTAAGCTGCCAAACTGAAGGAGTTAACTGACAAACTGACGCTACTGATAGACGTCTTTTTAAAAAGAAAATGGAAAATCGTCACCTGCAGCTCATCATTCAGCGTCTTCTTCATAAAGAGCTCTTAAGCTCGATTTTTGTAGTTTGGACAGAAGTTACCTGCAGTGTGTTGAATGCGTCTCATTTCACAGAATATCCTGTTGAAGCTGAAGTATTTTCTTCTTTTCGTAGTTTTTATTTTCTTCACTTACTTTTCTTTGAGTGACAAATTCACTCCGTGCAGCTCAACACTCGGTTCAATTTCATCCCTGCGAGTCTAAAAAAGGCTGAACAGACCAAATAAAAGCCAACGAGTGACTGAATTTGGATTTAACCGCATTAGCTTGTTTATTAGTTTCACAGGAGGAAAATGTCACTTGATAAAAGTGTGAATCCACACAGATGACGAAAACAAACACGGAAACAAAAAGTTTAGCACAGGTAATTATATTTAAAACACCTTGTTCCTCCTATACTTTTAATAAAATATACACAGTAAGGTCTGTTTTCTGTTATGAGTGATGCAAATACAGGAAATAAAGTAAGTTGATTTAATCTTGATAAACAATGCAGAATCTGCATAGACAACACAAGATTTAAGTATCTCATAGGTTATGGTGTCAGCTCCTGGTCTGGTTTGATTGCATGCAAGTTAACAGTCACTGCAGAAAGCAAGGGAGATGGGACACATTGATGAAAACCTGTTATTTGGACATCAGCTGGCGACACAGGAAGCCCTAAATCACAGTCCGTCGCCCCCAGAGGCAAAATCATCAAGAGATCACAGCTGACAGGTTCCTAGATTGCAATGAAATTTCACATTGCTCACATGGAAAATTCAGCATAATGTGCATTTCCACAGCGCTGAGTGACGTCACTCTACTGAAAACACTTTCCGTGTTCAACAGTAATGCTATTCTCCGCTATACTCGTCACGCTCTACTTCAGTGTTTTTGTGGCATTAGCTTCAAGGCTAATCTGTTGTATCCTTTGACCCATTGCAAGGTTTTTAATCGCCTCAGGACTTGTTGGGTTGCATTGAAAGTGTGAAGTTTAACAGGAGTGGCTAAGAGATCAGATGTGGTTGCGTCTGCAGTGGAGATAAAGATCTCAGACGCTGTTTGATAATTCATGGTCATCTGACAATCGTGTGAATCCATCTGAATTATTCCCTTCTGAATTACAGCAGCGGGGAGGATGTTGTACATTAGCAATGATTTGCAAATGTGAGCCATATAACTGATTTTTCAAGCTGATGCCTTTTGTGTTTGACACACAAACACAAGCTCCAGTGCAGCGCAGTTTTAATGATGTGGAATCAAATGAAGCATATCGGACGGACAAAGGACCAATGAGAGGAAATAATACAATTTCACTTTGACTTTCAACTCAGCCGAGGAAAGTCTCACAGCGGGAGTCACTGAACTCAAAGCATATAAACATGGCCGAGACATTCAAAGGCATGCGGGCTAATAGAATTATGGGTAATAACATATCATTAAAGCTAGCCTCTGGCAAAGCCTTTACACTGACCTTTCAATTAACGGTTCACCATGGCAGCGAGTATCTCTGCGTAACCCCCACTACCCCTCCTCTGAATACTGAGTCAGAGTGACAGATAGAAACGGGACGTATGTGCCCACTCGCCTCTTTCATTCCTCTCCTTTGAGCAGCTGAACGCCTGACCATGAAAGGTTTCCTGGGTAACACATGCACAGCCTTGACTTGAAAGCCAGATGAAACAAGCCAAGCATTGTGCCCACAAAGCTCTCAGTCCACCTTAAAAGCAAGAAACCTCCCTTAAACTTCAAAGAGTCTTCCTGGTGTCTTTGAGACCCTGCTTGAGTCGCCTCCAACGTCAGTTTCAGGAGTCTGAATCTCCCAAATGCACTTTCAATTAACATTAAATGAACAATTACTCAAGCTGATCGAGTTAATGAGGTTGGGTGGGGGAGAGAGTGTGCAAAACTAAGTGATATGTGTTACGTGTTAGCAACATTAATCAAACATTAATGTTTGTGCGGAACAATGATTGGCCTGACCCCATTAAATTTTAGACTGAATCAAAAACACAAGGAGGATATATGACCTATTTTTCAGTTTCGTTAACATTGCGATGTTTAGCCTTGATGGAATAAATGCAAAACATGCCCCAACTGCACTTCTGAGGTCTTTACCATTTTGGTTACTGCTTGCAACTGCTAAAAGCTAAACGTGGCCATCCTTAATAAGTCCTCTGGATACTGAGTTTGTATTTGATTGAACTGAAACCCACCTATACAGCTTGGTCAAACCATTATCTGATGTGCAAACAAGTGTGCTATAGACCAACCACTTTCTTGAGGGAAAGAGGAACCAGAGAGTCAAAATGGAGGAAGCCCATTGCTGTGTTTCTGCCTATTAGCAATATTCAAAAGCTACTATGACCAGTGCACACATTCCCAGCTGCTTGCATGTCAGTGGCTAGCTGGTTAGCACAAGAATGCCATGACTGCATTTGCTAGACCACCAAGCAGCTAGCTTTGTAGCATTTAGCTTATGGTATATTTTATGAAAATGCTTCAGTGATTTACAACATTTTTGTCATTGGTTGCTGTGAATTTGAGGGTTAGATCCACCATTTTAAACTGATGTTGCAAAGTCATTGAGGTATAAAAGAGTGGCACATACTCTTCAGCAACACTGGGTCTGGCACCTTTACGGCATTACTCACCTATGGATCATATATCAGACCTATAAGGGCTAAAAATATCTGCACACCAGCAGAATTGGGACACTTTCAGCTGCAGCGTGACGGGTCCTCTCTTAGTCAGAGTCTGGGCTCGTTGTGATGAGTAGCAGCAATGTTGGCTCAAGGTTTGGCTCGGACCCACGACCCACATGTGAAACTGCTTACAGTGTTCTCTAAATGGTGCCAGATTACGCTAGTCTGCCAAGACTTCACAAAATGAGCACTGTGTCTTAAATGCAGTGGAGAAGCGCATTTCACCTGCAGTAAAGATTCAATGAAGCTAGATATTATTCAGCAAAAACTTAAAATTAACCACAACCAAACAACAAACTGAATCCTAGCTAACCTGAACAAACCTGCTTCAGCTGCTCGCTCTTAGCCAAACTGTTAGCTTAGTTGAAATAACCTGTCTTTAGCTAACCGAGCTGATTGATACATCAAACATTTAGCTAACCTTAGCCAAACTGTCTAATCTGCTGCTCACAAACAGTTTTTTCCTTATTATTATGTATTTCAGCATAAAACTGGAAAGGCAGATGGGACAGTGATCAAGGACAGGTCTCAGTGTTTGGGTATTCAACATCTCAACAGGGTTTGAGGCAAACTCCCAATGTCACGTCAACACATCATGCTAATGCTCACTAGCTATGTATCTTAGCGCTGTTGCTAAAACCACTTGCATTTAGCAGTTAGCCTCGATCCTTTTGAATTTACATAGGTCTGTAGTAAATGTGACAAACTAATGGAAAATAAAATTAGTCAGTATAACTTTACCTACGTTACCTACAGCTTTTTGGTTTTTACAGCTTCTAACAGCTTTCAGAGGATGTCATGACATACTTAGTTGAATATTGTTGGTTTAAGCTTAACATGTCTCTTTTTTAAAGGAAAAAATAAGATTTTAATATCAGAAAACAAAAAAATCTATCTTTATTTTTTGTATTTAACCCAAAGCAAACATTGTAGTTGCTAATCATTATCTAACTAAGAGCGTAAACTGAATTTCACTGTACCTAACATGAACTTTTAGCCAAACTAATCTAAAACAGTTATGTTTCGATTACAGAAATGAACCGCATTGGTTGCTAAAATTAGTGTGGCTAACTAGCTCATGATTTATAACATCAGTCTTCACAATCTTGCTATATATTGACTTCAACTTAAGTAAAAATGTCATGGTCAAGTTCAGGAACAATTGCATATTTCTTTTAAAAAATATAAAGCAACATGTCTAATGGATGATTTAAAGACTACAATAAATCTGCAGGAGCTTCACATCCAGCTTATCAACAAAAGACTCATTCAAAAGGATTAATCAGTGACGCGTCTCTAAGGATAACAGATGAAAGCTCCTCTTTCTTTTCAAACATTTAACTAAAGACACAAGAAAGTATCTTAAGATCCTGCAAACTTGCTTGACATATTAAAGTAAGGCAGCAAAGTTTCCTCTCACCCATTAAAGTCCACTTTCCTTCAGGTTTCAGTTGCACCTAAAACTCTAATGAGCTCGTTTACAGCATCATTATATGAGTAGTGAAGCAAAGAGGAGGTGAGGAGGATGTGATGGTCCATATGTCTGCTGGCTCTGGTTCTGTCTCCCAGCCTGTCTCAACATCTGTCTAACCCAGTGACAAACAGGAGGAAATGGGACAAATAAGAGGAAACCCATCAGACCCAGAGACGGTTTCTGGCATGCCTCGGTGCCAGGGTACAGCTGGGGTTTCCACTGTCCAAAACAAACAAACAAACAAACACAGACTTGAAATGATGCAGTGTGCAGAATGAGAAAGAGTAGGTTTCTGTCTGCAGCAGCAACAGTTTTTGAGACATTTATAGGTATAATTTAGATAGTTTTGGCAGTTTTCTACCAGAGAGAGCACATTTACCAGAGACATTAAATCTAAAAACTTTAATGACCAATAAACCAAAAAATTAAAAATAAAATCAATCACAACAAACCCAAAACTAACTTTATCAACATATCTATGACAGTGTGGCTCACTGTGCCCATTAAGAGCTTTGATATCCTTTTTAAACACTGCTGAAATGTGAATTAATGTACACAAATTAAGAATTAAAAATAAATAAATAAATGCCTGTGACAAAAAACAAATGCTGACTCTTTGCAGCAAGTTAAAATCACTGCAGAGTGATTCTCTTAGGAATGTATAGCTGCATAAAATTAACTGCTGGTTGGATTATTAATGCTCATAATACAAAAACACAGTATGCACAATTAGCATTTAAGTGGTTAAAATGATAAAAACAACACCTGCATGTTCCTTTCATGGCAAGGTTAGTGTCAGGTTGAGGTCATATCTAATTCCTACCACGCCGTCTTCGTTCATGTGAGATAAAAAATAAAAGAAGCTCTGATTTGTGTTTCTTTCATCGTTTCCAGAGGCTTTATCATTTGTTTGAAGCCTGCGAGAGTTCTGCGGCGCCACAATCATCACACTCGTTAGCTTCAAATGCTGCTGCTGGATGAAGCGTCAGGGCGGCGAGGGGCGGGTCTGTCCTCTCGCAGTGGGAGCGGGTGATGAAATCCACCGAAACAGCTCATCACTGCGACTCAGTCGGGACCTGTGTGATACTCCTCAAGGTTATTCTGCGTGTCCGTCACACGAGGTGAAAATCATTAATCTCTGCTCTGTTTGAAACACAAGGAGAAACTGTCTGCTGATGGAGCGAAATCCTTTCTCTTGATTCAGAAGTTTTTGACACGAGACGTCCTGAAACAAGGAGTCATCTGACACATTTCACAACTTTTTTAAAAGAGCTGACATGTGCTGTCGCCGGGAAATAGATCAGTGGTGTAGCTCAACACACATTTCAGTATTTAGGGCTCACAAAGAATAAAGCAGTTATTAAATTAGTCAATACCACACCACCACAATTATTAGTTTACATACTATCCAATTTCCAATTAGGCTCCAGCTCTTGCTTTGATTCTTATACACTCTCTGATGTTTAATACTCTATGGTGCCCTTCGGGATTAATAAAGTTCTGCTTATTTTATCTTATCTCATCTGAGTGACTGAAAAATTTCAAACAAAATCCAAATAATTTATTAATGTTTTACCTCAAAAAGCTTCTGAAAGTAGAAAATAAATGAAAAACAGCTTTTTAGATTCCTTTTAAACAATATATACCAAAAAAATACAAAATACAAGTTATTTGTATTCATATATCAATGCTTTGTTTACTTCCTGTATGACATGTGCTAACAGGTTGGACCATCAGTTTCAACCAATAATATTATGACATCCACCCTTCAATCATTTGTCGTCTGTTAGCAGCACAGAGCTAAGATTAGCTATAGTTAGTTAGCAACTGCATGCTACGTCTGTTTGTCTTCAGGTTTGCCACCACAATTTGCTAATGGCCTTAAACAGGTCAAATCAAGTTTCATGAAGCTAAAAGTCACAAGAACACAACAGTTTTGTCAGTTGAGGGATCAGATTGTGTCTGTTTAGCCTAGCTTAGCATAAAGACTGGAGGCAGGGGGAAACTGCTAGCCTAGCATCGTCAAAGGTGAATAAATAAAACTCAACACCTGCAGCAGGTTTAGACTTTTTTAGGCAAAGTGATGTCATTGTTTTGCTAACATTGACCAAAAGGAGAAGATGAGTTTCGGTTCAAAGCTTATAAATTATGTCATAGGTCCATTTTTATTGTTTTCTCAATCCATAACACAGACCGCTCTGCTCATGGAGCTGCTTTGTTAGCATGCTAGCTAACAAATAACTGCAAACCAGATGTATTAGATTCATTTTAAACGCTGTGCATCCAGTATATAGACAGGTCCAGGCTGTCATCAGCTGTAGCTTTCTGAATGTTAGCATGCTAGCTAAAAAGACAAGCATTGTTTGTATTTAATAAAGCAAAGCCGATGTAATGACGGGTTTTTATTATGGGATATCATTAAATACACAAACCGTGTGGTTGTAACACTAAAGATGATAAAACAAACAAATAGATACGAACAGTAAAACCAGACAAGGTGAGCGCACATTTATTCTAATTTGTCTTTCTGTGCATCCCATCGCCGTCGCTAACGAGCTTTGGATAATTGGAGCACTCGGGGTCTCCTGCAGCTGATGATGTATTCAGCGAAAAGCAGCTTGTTCTGAGCGTCGCCTCTCACCTCGAGGACTCGGATGCAGGAAAGAAAGAAAAGGCTCCACAAATGGATCCTTGTTTTACATTTGTTTCTTCAGCCGCACTCCACAAAACAGGCAGCGAATTTAGACGTTATTATTCCCCCGTCATTGAAATGCCACAGAGACATCAATGAGAGGCTGATGAGCAGCGATGGAGGTTTGAGTTTTTGTTCTTTCAGCGTTCGTTTCCAGTTTGGATCAGCTCAACTTGGCGATCATCACGTTGTTTTTAATAAACCTTTGCTGCTGGTTTCACCAACTGAAAAGCTTTTCATGTGAAGCGGCAGCAGCAAGAAATGTCGTGGTTACATCAGCAGCAATGTAACAGCTGAGAGGCACAGACGGGGACGCAGGACTGACACTAGACCCAACGCACCACCGTTAGAAACTGCAGAGAAGCTGAGAGCTGAACGCAGACTTTCTCTCTCGTCTCCGGCACAAACACCAAGCTGCAAAGCTTCGGGGTGAAAAAACAAATTAACGTCCTCTTGATGAAACAACACTTATCAAAACTGTCACCGAGAACTCACATTAGAAGAAGTCAAATGACTTGTTGAGAGCTTTCGCATTTTAATCAGAACCTAAATTCTAGAGGAAAAATGCAAAGTAATGCATGTATTTTGCAAAGGTTGCCCAGAAACGATGATGTTAAATAAAAAGCTGTGGGTTTAGTTTTTCCTTTCAAGGTGTTTCATAATCATTGTGTTGTGTAATCTTTGCTGTAAATGAACAAACTCGTGAATGAAACGACTCTTTTTGTCTTCCTGTTCCTGCTCTTTCATCAAGGTCATCTGACAGCTTCTGATGTCCCGGCGGCCTCGGGTCCTCTCTGCCGATGACTCAGATCGTTCACTTTAGAAGAGACAGGTTCTTGCTCTAAACTTCATCAGTCAAACGCTCATTTCTGATTTCTGACACTGCAGCAGAATCAACACTGCACATTTTCCAGTAACAACACATCTTTTCTTTGCAAGATACAACTGAGGTTCAAGACTTTCGCTGCCTGCTTTATTTCGTACGGAAATTCTTTGTGCAAACAGTTTTACCTGTTTCGTTGGAGTCCCCAGTTGAATTTAACATCATTGCATCTTTGCTTTTTGTTGCATTTGTGAAAATAAATAATGTCAGTTTGTCTTAAACTCAGGCGGTTTTTGAAATGTTCGATTGCGAAGGGAAAGTCTTTCTGAACGACTCTCAAAGGGGAACACGTCGACTCCCTTTGCAAGCCCAAGTTCATCCTAACTGCTTTTATATTGTGCATGTGCAGTTGTGCAACTTCTGACCTGCAGACGTTGCACATTGACTTGTTTGCTGCGCAGAAGAACCTCCAGCGTCAGGTTGTTTGAACTCTACCGGCAGCTGCCAGTCCAACAGCCAGGTACCTGATCTGGGCTGAAAGATTGGCAAAAGGGAAATTGGTGCCAGTTGGTGAGACGGGTTACTGAGCAGGGCCTCCTTGTTCTCATGACTGGTGTGTTTTGTTAGAGGAAAGGTGAGCTGCTGACTTCTGATGAGTCATTTTGCTCCGTTAACTCGCCCTCGGGGGAGGGAAAAAGGTGGAGGAATCCCTCGCCATGAAATATTCATCCACTCCTCCGACTGCATGCAGAGCGGGAGAAAAGCAAAGAAAAACTGCTCTGCAGGAAAAAACGAAAAGAAATAAATAACAGATGACAAGAAAATTTAGGAGAAGTCACGTTAATGGACGACCGGAACTAAGAGAAAATGAAAGAACTCGCTTTCCTCCTCGAGCGGACAAATACATAATCGCCAACTTAACACAGACGGGAGAGGTGAGAGGGAAAGTATTTACGCCACAAGCGAGAGGGAGAGAGAAAGAAATAGTTTAAGGGATAAAGAAGCACAGAAGGAAAGATGGGAGAGGATGAGGGAAAGAGGAGAAAGAAAAGCAGATTATCTCCTGCAGGCTTTTCACACTTCTGAGGAAGAAAGACGAGAGTTTCTGCACAGCGACTGATCCGACAGAACGTCAGCGAAAATACAACACCATCACCTCCTCCATTTAATCTGCTGCACACACACAGGACCACACGCAGCAGCACACTGACTGGGAACTATATGGATATCTGCTGCCGAGTTTAGAAGAAGAAGAAAAGACCTGCTTCCTGTCACAGTTTGTCTTTATTACGACATCAAACGCTCGCCTGAGTCAGAGCGGCGGCAGGTAAATAAAGTCCGTCTGCGGCAACGTTTCTGTTTATTATCACAGACGACTGGAGCTCTCGGTTTCCTGTTTAATCATGGCAGATAAACGTAAAGTCATCACATCTAGACTTCAATTAATCAAACCGAACATGATGGAATAGTTATATAACACGTTCTCGAGCTAATCTCGTCAAATACAGCGGCTTGGTGCACAACGAACTCCTGTAGTTAGTTGATAAATGGCAACGTAAAGCTTGCAGAGCAACAGTTAGCAAACAGTTAGCATTTTATGAGGTTTTGGATATGCAGGAAACAGCTTCTGGGTCTTAAGAGTAAAGCCAATGCACAAAAGCTTTAAATCTGCATTCTCTCTAACGGCCACCAGGGGGCGACCCGGTCAGATTTTATTGAAATCATGAGACATTTCACTGGATTTATTATCTCCGAATGAGTTTAGGATCTCAGTTATTAGCTTCAAGTCTCCCTCAACACAACATCATGTTTATTTTGTAAGTTATGGGCCAATTTAGAGGGAAATAGACGACAAATCACAGTGCGCTTTAAGGCGTGGCTACCTTGTGATCAACAAGCCGCTACCGTGGCAACCATCATTCAGGACGAAGCCTCAGTGATGTGTGATACTCTATTTGACGTGACTGCATTTCAGTTAGTTTCTCGTGTTTCCAGGTTTTAAACTCTTGAACCCCTCGCAGAGCTCCTCCAGTCCTGAAGCTGCTGTGATTGTCACGAACAGTTCAGCCTCAAGACAAAGACAAACGACACTCGAGGGACAAACAAACAAAAGGCAGCTCTCTGAAGAGCCGAGACGAGCCAACGTATCAGCCGACAAACGCCGCCGCCGACGCCTTTGCTGCAGCTTTTCAAGCCGACACCTGCTCACGGCTTCTGAAGAGGAGCGTATAATTAACAGCCGCAGAGCTGATTTTAGCTTCGGAGGCGGCGGAGCGTCGTCTCAGTCGGAGGCGAGTTCAAACAGGAGTCAGCCCATCGACTTCAGGAGCTCCGGAGGAAGATCCCGGTTCTCCTGGTGGGGAAGCTCTCGGCCTCCACTGAACAGCGGCGACGGCGTGCAGAGAGAGGAGTTTCTCTTTCTCCTCTCAGAGATCAATCAGCCGGTCTCGCTGTTCTCCTCTCTCCACCTTCACTGAGCGCTCCGCTGGCATCCTTCCCTCTCCTGTTCAAACTCCAGCTCCAACGGGCTTTGTTGAATCAGCAGCAGCATCACCTCAGATCAGCATCGTTCTCATTAGAAACGACCAAAAAAAAGGCTCTAATGAGATTCAACCAATAACCGCTGTGGTTCCTGCTTTACACACTGCACAGATCTGAAGTTTCATTCATGAAAACTAAAGTAAAACAGCTGCTCACTGTAGTTTTTAAACACACTTCACTGAAAATTTGTTGGGGACTACTTTCAGCGGCGGATGAATCCAGGAAGAGCATTTTAATGACCTATAATCATTAACTGAATAAATGGTTTTTAAGCTTCCTGTTGAATTAATGAAGGATTATATAGATAAAACCTAACTGCTGAGTGTCCGTGCAACATTATTTTATAACTTTGAATTAAATAATATGTGGATTTTTATTGTTTTGTTTATGTTTGCATGCACATTACAGGTCACTGATGTGCACCATCCAAGGCCTTTTACTATTTGAAAACAGTGACACATGTTTTTCTTTCAATTATCTATAAAAACAAGAATTAATAATGACCAATAAACCATTAAAACAGCCCACAGCACTATGCATCAAAGGGTATTTTATATGTCAGTGCATCAGCTGAGCAGTGATGAACAGGCACTGGGATGCACCAATCAACCAGAAATACTCGATTACAAGCAGAAGTGACCACACTGATGTGTCAACAGCAAACGATACTTAAAATGTCGATAGATAAGTACCTCAAAGGGTCACCAGATAGAAAAAATAATAAAAATACATCGTTTGGGGATATTTTCCCATATAATTGCTGCTTTTATTATGAAATATTAAACAATTTGAGCCTTGTAAAGTTATTTTAAATGAATCTATCTGATTATTTTACAGTACAGACGTCTGAAATGTGACGTGCTGACATGAAAATTATGAAAAAGTGCTTCTACAAACTGTTTAGTAGTTTTTATTGTTTAACATGTTTTTTAGTAATTAACCATTTGTTTATTTTCTGTTTGTTCATTATAAAGTTGGATCAATGCCGACATTTATGTTCTTTCGTTATATTTCAAAAACCTGCAGTTTCACCAGGGTGTGAAGAGTTTTTATGTCCACTGGAAGCGAAGGTCATGACCCCGAGGCCACGAAGGCCGCCATGTGAGTTCAGGTCCAGCTGAGTGACTGCGGAGCTGTCAGCATTGCAGGAATAATAACCCAGATAATGATGATGATAATTAATAATAATGGTAGCAGTCCACAGCCTCTCTCTCTCTCTCTCTCTGCTTCTTCTCTTCACCAACTTTCTCTGCCTCCTACCACAAACCTGTGTGTCGAGTCTGCGCAGCGTGATCCAGTCATAGGTGGAAAAAGACATCAGTGAAGGCAGATTTCCCAGCTGACAGCAGGTCCCTGAACGTGTCCTGGGGCCGTTTTGCCTCCAGTGTGGTTCCCTGCCGTTCTCTCCACGATGTTTCCTGACTTTTCAAAGTGAGAAGGCGAGAAATTTCCCCTTTAAAGGAGCCTGAATCCAAACTCTTTGGCTTCGCTGTGTGTTACATCCCCAACATCTCAGGAATCTTTTCTGTTCGTGCAGATACGATGAGCTTCCCTCACAGGAGGAGCGACGCTCTGGGTTCTCCGCTGAGCTCCACCTTCACAAAGTCAGGAAGGAGTTTTTAACCAGGAGTTTCCTCACCTCCTCCTTCAAGATGGTAGATACTTGCCTTCTAAGCAGACATGCACAGGTGTTGCATTTCACAACAGGAAGTTGGATTGCTCATTTGCTTGATGTTCATTGGCCCTGATGTTGCAAACGATTGGCATCAATTGGTCCAAAGTTTGGGGTTTTCCATACATGTGACATATGAAGCTCTGTGGTCTCTGTCTACTCGCCTCCAGATGGGAGTAGCTCACCAACTACGAGATGAGACATTCATGGTCCCCAGAGGATGAAACCTACAGACTTTGGTGATCCTCTGACTTCCCCTCTGCCGCCAACAGCAAGTCGAATTTGTCCATTGCTTCAGTTTATGGCTGAATACCTGCAGAACTATTGACATATGCGTTAGCTTTAGCTCTGTGTTTAATGCTAATTGCATGTCATTTGATGCTAATAGCTTAGTCAGTAATGTCACTGTGAGCAGGAGGACATTAGCATTTAGCTTCAAACACATAAATGCATGAGACGGGCATCTCTGCAGACACTTTGTCTTGGTTTTGGTGAGCCCATGACTTTTCCTTTAGCGCCACCATGAGATTTATATTTTCAGTTTGGAGGAAAACTGTCAGTTATTTTATTAAAATGCAATTTAATTTGGTCCAGACATGCACGATCCCTTCAGGACAAGTGATTTTGCGGTGTTTCGACGTGGACATAGGCTTTCTCGTGCAGGAGAAGGACGCTAAGCAATATACAGACCTGTATCGGTTTAAATGTAAATATGGATTTATGAATAAGCACTTCACCACGCTGTCAGACAGCCCTTTGTGACATGAGGCTGTTTCATGCACCTGTGCTCTTCTCAAATCCACCAGACACTTTGACGGAAACAGCAGCTTTACCTTCTGCAGAGGTTTTGCAGAAGAGTTTTTTTGCAGACTTGCAGAGAAGTTGCTGGTCTCCAGACACCTCTGTGTTTTAACGGGTTAGTTACTCACTGACATTGACAAACTTCCCATCAGCCTCAGGTATATTTATGCTCCTACAGGGTTTATTTAGGCTTTAAAACCACATTTGTACTTTTTATACAGATTGTTCTCACATATAAAGTTGAAAAGCTTCAGTCTTCACCTTCTGCTGTTAAAGGTGCAAAGTTTCACACCAATGTTTGCTTTTTGGTTGAGTCGTCTCCTTAAAACGATGTGATAAACATGTTGTTTACTTTGTGGATCCTTGCTTCGTTCACCCCGAGTTAGAAACAAACCGTCAGTTTAATTCTGCAAATCTACAGCAACAAGCGGCCGAAGCTCAAAGTAGTTTGATAAATGACGAAGGTTTTGTCTGTGTTGGTTACATTAAAGCCACGGTGAAGCAGCTGAACGTGTCCGAACGAGCGTTTGAGTCGGCGGCGGTGACTCAGCTGAGCGCGCACGAGGCCGAAGCTTCCTGGAGTTCAGGACTCGGAGGAGAAACCCTGCAGCTGCAGCACAGAGAGTTCAAAGGCTTCAAAGGCGAACGGACAAGAAAAGATATTTAATCTCTGGCTGATAGGATTACCCCGCCGAGGAAACGATTATTTAAAGACATTTTGATATTTCCTACATAACGCTGGTGAGCGGAGGTGGGAGGACGAGGAACTTCCTGGAAAAAGTGATATTTATGTAAATGCTCCTTTAATGTGCGACAGCTTCTCTGCCAATGAGGTCAGCGACTCGACTCCCGGGGAAACTCTGCTGTCGTCTGCCAGCTGGCCCGGTTCAGCACGGCACGGCACAGCACAGCACGGCACAGCCTGGTGCAAAGAGCCACCTACGACTGAACCCACCCGGGCTCACGACGGGAAACAAACCAGGAGGAAGCTGAAGCAGGGAGACTCCCTCAGTTTATATCTGTTTATCTATATCTGTGTCTATATAAATGTATATCTATATCTGCATATATCTATGTCTCTATCTCTAAATGTCTTTATCTACTGTCTTTGTATCTATAGCTCTCTATCTCTATATATCTCCTTTATCTTTCTATATATCTACCTCTCTATATCTATTGCTACAGTATCTACATATCTCTATCTCTATATTTACAGTGTCTTTATATATCCCGTTATACCTACAGGTCTATATCTCTATCTATCTATATATCTATACAGAATATATATCTATATATGTGTGTGTGTGTGTGTGTGTGTGTGTATAGATAGACAGATAGACAGATATAGGTATATTGATCTATATATCTATTGTTCTCTATTCGTCTCCATGTCATCTACTTTATCTCTGTTTCTATATGACTTTATCTACTGTACCTTTATATTTATATCTCTCTCTATATATATAGCTCTTTATTAATCTACATATATAACAATACCTACATATAAATTCATATATCTGCAGTTCTATATATATATCTGTATCTCATATATTGCATTGCTACTTATTTCTATATCTCTATCTCATATATCTCTATATCTCTGTCTACCTATATATCACTCTATATATCTCCATATATCAGTATAGCGATCTATATATGTGCAGTTCTATATTTCTGCTATATCTCTCTATGTATTCATCTCTCTGTATAATGTTTTTATATATTTTTATGTTTTTAAAACATTTTTTTAAATCTTCCACAGTGAAAAGTCACATTCAACCCTTCTCCTGTTAACGGACTAATGACCTCTCTGCTGATTGGCTGATGATGAAGCAAATGGATGTACCTGATTGGTTGTTATTACCTGATCTGTATTTACCTATTTCAGTTTTTCAGCTTCACGCTGTAACGGCTGCAGTCGGACGCTCGCGCTGTGTTTTATGATGACACGGTGAAACACCTCGTCTCAGTCCACCTGTCGGCTGCCTCAGAGCTCCGCCCCCTGCAGGGTAACACACACTCACACCTCCACCTGCTGACGGGCTCACGCTGTTTGATATCCATCTGTCCCCGAGCCGCGGGCAGATCTGCAGCTGTTGTCATGGCGATGGTCTGCATAAAGCAAACATCAGCAGCTTCTTTTCACACCTCAGCAGCTGGATCGCCACACTACGGTGGTGACATCATCACCAGGCGCAGGAAGTTGTTAAAGATGGATGTGAAACATGGGCGGAGCCACAGTGACGTCACTCTGACTGTGAAGCTCGGTGTGTGGTGGATCTGGACGTCGGCCATCTTGGCAGTGCGTGACGTCGCCGAAAGAGCTGTCAGGTGGGCGGCGGTGAGGCGGGGCCGAATGATGCGTGGTCACTGAAACACATCAAAGAAGCCCCGCCCCTTCATCCTGCATAACTTCAGGTGTTAATCTGATTTAAAGCAGTGAGTTCTGTATAAATTCAGCCCGTACAGTCGTCATGAACGGGGAAACTAGCTGCAGAGACCAAACCGTTGTTTGTACCAGGCTGTAAACATGTTTACTGCTGCATTTTAACATGGGGGTCTATGGGGACTGACTCGCTGCTGGAGCCTCTGGTGGACGCTCAGGGAGCTGCAGGATTACTGAATTTGACACGTCTTCACATCAACCAGGTGTTTACTTTGTTACCGTGACGACAAAATCACATGTAAAATTAGTAAATGCCTTTAAACAGCTGTGACGGGGAAACCGTGGGGAAGCTAATTACTCCTGTGACACAACGAGGCCTTTTCACAGCAGGACTTTAAGTTTGTCTTCTTACAAAGCCGGCCGAGTAATTAGCCGTTCTCTGTTGGGTCGAGATGAAGTGTAAGATATTTTAATCAGGACGACTGTAGGTTCAGTGAAGAAGCGGGGTTTTTTCAACAAATGCAACTCGTTAGACGCTAATCAGCTCTAATCAACACTTCCTGTGATCACGGTGACCGTCTCCTTCCATTAACTGCGCAGCCCGTGTGCTCCCGCAGCAGCTTGCGAGGCTACATACCATCAGACCTCGCTCCTGGTGATATAAATACATATTCGAGCTGCTAATGAAGCCATTTCGAGGTGCACAAGTGTGTGTGTGTGTGTGTGTGTGTGTGTGTGTGTGTGTGTGTGCAGAGACAACAACAGCCGCAGCAGAGATGAAAGCCCATTGATCCCACAGAGGAGCTGCAGATGCTCTCTGCACCGGTGTCTCGTTATTAATCTGGAGCTTTTAAACGGCTCGATCGCCGCCATTCTTCACGATTACTGCCGCCGCTGCCATTTACACACAGATTACAGCGGCGTCGCGGGCGCAGGTGAACACGTTGGTATTACAGCAGCTTAAAGTGACGGAGCGAGAGCGCGAGGCTGGCAGCGGGTGTAAAGCCTAATATTATTACATGTGTTGTTGTTGTTGTTGTTGTTGTGTGTTCTTCTGATAGGCTGGTGTAACTGCAGAGGAGCTGCTGTTTTCTGTCAGATGTAACAAACTAATTCAGCTCGGTTGTTTCAGAAGCTGCAACATGACGCCCGTTGATGCTCGGACACACGATCGATACGCCGCTGAAGCGCAGCTCCTCGCCGCTCAGAGCTCTGCCCTCTGCATCCATAGCTCTTTATTAAAACAGCTGCTTGATTAGCAAATTACACACAAAGGCAGGAGGCAGCAGAGGAACCCTGGGCTGCAACATCAGCCTGCGTCGCTGCAGCTGTGGAGGTGACGAGCAGGAGTTACTGAGATGAAACCAGCCCTAAAAGTTCTGTTTTTCATGAAATCAACCACTTTTAACGCTGTTAACTGTCCATTTTAATCATTAAAAGCTGTTTCGTGTGTTTATGTTTATGAATAATGTCTGTTTTAATGTTTTTATTGTTGAGTCCACCGCCGGCGAAGGTCTCACAGTTAACGATGAAACGTGTAATTCAGCGTTCCCGTTCCATCTCATTGAGCTTGACACCATATCAGAGCTGTGTTATGTTACTGCTAATGCTAACCGCTAACATTTCCCCACTGCTGCAGCTTTAAATTAGAAGCTCCACCGCAGGGCTGTTCCTCCGTCCAGGAGGAGGAGCTGCAGCAGTTTTCACCAGAAACCAGACAAATAAAATGACTTAAACATGAATTTTGTGAACGCGCCGCTCCGAGCTGTTGTTTTTCAGCACAACAACCTGCGCGCTTCCTAAACAAAATGAATTACTGCGAACTAACGCTGCGGAAACAGAGAAAGGGTCTAAAACTGAGAGTAACACCTAGACAATGCAGTAAACGCAGACGTGGTGGAAAATGTATTAAAGCTGCATGAACCTGAACAAAGCAGCAGGTCCAAAACATACAACGGGTTAATTTTTAATGATGGATACACAAAGATCTGCTGCTGCTCCACCTCTGACTTTGTTTTTCATCTGTAACCATCAAACCGCGGCTCAAAACAAGCAACAAGCGCTCGATCAGCGCAGGTCTCGACAGGAAGGGGGCAGGGTGGACGTCCGTCAGCTGCAGACAGTCGAGTTCAGTTCAGCGACTGCACAACCGCAGCTGCAGCCGGGGCCACAGCCAATGACGGTGTTCGAGAAGACACTAAACATCTGTCTGAAACACGACGGAAGCAAAAGATCAGTCTGCAAATCAAACCAGACGCCAAGCGGCTGCAGCGTCTTCTGCAGTGGCGCACACACACACACACACACACACCTCCAGCGTACATGCTTCCACTGATGGATCTCAACACGCCTCATACAATCTAATTACAGTCGGAGCTCGACCGTGATAACGTTTTAATCAGCCAGAGCCGGGTCTGATTACCTCACGGTGACCAGCTGAAGAGGAAACATGGCCGACTTCTGCTGTAATTACACTGACAGTCAATTACACGACCTCTCCTCCCGCAGGCTCGTCAGCGCACACCGAGCAGCAGCGCGGCGAGTTCAACGACCAGCAGCCCGGAAACCGCGGCGACCCCTCGTCCTGCATCGCTCCACTGAAAACAAACCCCTGGTCCTCCTACCTGACTCTCTGGAGATCTGGACGAAAGCCTCCACGCCGCTCTCGCCGTAGTTTCCCTCGGAGGCCAACGTGGACACGTAGTTCCAGCCCATCGCCGTGACGATGTCCAGCATGGCCTGAGCCTGGTAGGAGTCCGGCGGGACGACGCGGGAGAAGAAGTCGTAGCGGGTGTTGTCGCTGAGCTCTGGGGCGGTCGAGGCGTAGCTGATCTGAGGAATCTGTGGAGACACGGAGGAGTCGAGCGTTAGAACCACAGAAACTGCATCTGATGCTAAGCTAACTTCAGCACCTGTAGAGTCATGTGACCAACAGGTTGTAGCTTGCAGCTGTGTTGAACTGCACAGCTGTTTAACAGTGATTTAACCTTTCACCCGTTGGACTGTGTCGTGACGCAGAGAGCTCATTTACGACGACAGTCAGTTAATGTTAAGCTGCAGACGATGAAACTCGACACTTCCTGTTTCACTTTAAAGACAACAGAGGGACAGATCCACTCATGCATCGATGCATTAATGTGAAAATCACATGAAAAGCAATTGAAATATGTTGTCTCGGAGCATTTAGCTGATATGTTCAATTAGAAAATCCTCGTATCTAAAAAAACTGAAATTTAGTTGGTTTTTATGGTGTTGTGTAGTAAAGTTGCCATATTTCTCGACATTAATTGATGAAATATGTTAAAGAGCACCGAGAGGAGGAAGGAAAACAACGGTTCATTTTGAAAAAAGCCTTTTTCTGCTGCATTATTAAACTTTCTGACAGTGTCGCAGCAGGAAAACATCTGCAGAAGCCGGATGGTCGGACCTGTTAAACGCAGCTCCTCGGACTTCCTGCAGTATATTGGCTGCGACTTAAACGGATCGAGCTTGAGCCTTAAATCCTGACCTTCCTCGGCTTCCTGTTGTTTAGTTTCTTGTCAGAGTCGAGTTAGCGAGCTGCGCTGTGTGAATGAGAGAGGCGGCTCAGGTCATAGATCCTGCAGCAGACAGGCCGACAGGCCCGGCGGGGCTGGATAATGGTCCTTTAGAAAAGGATTGAAGGGCTGATTGATTTCACTTCAGTCAGAGGCCGGCGTGTTGGACCGAGCGCCGCCGGACGCCTCATCAGGATTCACAGAGGAGGAGGAGGAGGGAAGGAGACGGACGGCCGAGAGCCTGACAGCAATACAAATGTCACTCAGCCCGACTCGCTCGGCGACAGGCGGCAAATTAAAGGCCTGTACTGTAAACACGAGCCCGTCTGAGAGCGACGCTATCGCACAGCTGCAGGTTCCACCGTCAGAGAGCAGCCGAAGTCTGGATCCTCCGGACACGAGGAAAACGAAGTTTCTTTCAGATCCAACACTTTCCTCACACGTCTGACGTCTGCTGAGCCGCTGATTAAAGCTTAAACACGTACAACTTCGCCCGAACTGCGTCTCATCGCTCAGATATCCGTCCACCTGCAAACACGCTCGACGTTTTCAGTTTTAGCACGTTCTCCCACCGCGCTCCTGCTGCCCGTTAACGTCCAGACAGAGTTCAAACGGGTGTTTCTCAGTTCGTGCTGCAGCTCAGCCCAGAGGCGAGCAGGCAGACGGGCCGACCGGCGCCGTTACATTCGCTCTGTGATTGGTTTTTTTTTAGATAAACATTTTGCATCATTTCCAGAAACATAAAAACACTGGTTTGCCGGTTTTATTATCAGAGAAACCCTTCGAACCGTGGAACAGTCCGATCCTCCTCCTCCAAAGACTCCTCGTTTCTGTTTTTCATTCTCTGCGCTCTACTGATGAACCGACGCTCCTCAGGTGCTTCGGTTTCGGCCTCACCCGTCAGCAGGTCATTACAGCTCTTTAACTCGGGGCTGGTGCGTTGCATGAAATATTACATAACATTAAGAATAAACTCATCAGTTGTGTCGTTAAGACATGCAGACACACCAGTTACTCAGCACAACTTTGCTTTGATGCCTCACCTGAAGGACCTCACCTGCAGCGTGGTGCGTCCAGATCATTTTTCACACTGTTTTCTTTATGTTTGACGATATTTTTGTGTCTTTCAATCATTTTATGCAGATTTTGAGCATCTAATGAGCTGAAGCACAGCAGATAAACAGGCTTCACAGGCTGCAGGAGTTAAACAGGTCTGCACAGTTCGATTAACTTCTCCCCCCGCGCTCGAATGAATGCCTGAATAGGAAGCGACAGCGCTGACACACACACACACACACACACACACACACACACAGAGTACAGTAAAGGCTAGAATAACTGCAGCAGCATGAGGATATAATGGGGACCCTCCATTAGCATTAATGATGCACTGTGGGCTGAATAAACAGCAGCATCAGTTGTTGATGCTCAGTCAGCTGCAGCTGCATTAAAACACATCAGCTCCTCCCGACAACGCGTCCTCAACACGACCTGAGCGCTGTTTCTCACCGTTTCTGCCAATTTAACACAAATCACGCGTCACCGCCGACCTTCTCCCCGCGTCGCGTACTTATTACACGTTTACAACCCTCCTGTGATCCGAGCACGCCGAGTGCACTCACACATTATCGGATAATTAATCCGGTTTGGACATGAGTGGAGATCCTCCGCGGGAAGGCGAGCATCGTGCAGCATCACGTCAGAACGTTATGACTCGAGTCAGAGAGCTGACGAATTAGCAGTAATGACAGTAATGGCCGCCGCTGTTTGCCGTAGTCGCACCGATTTCTCCGAATGTGTTATTAAATAAATTGCAGAGTGGAGAAACCAAACTCCGTCTGCGGCTTCTGAACGACTCCCCGCCAACGACTGGAGGACTGCAATTTTAATTAGCAGCCTGATTGGACGCCAAGCTGATCCGCCCGACGCACGCTCACATCTGCGGCGTCACAGCGGTGCAATCAGGAACATCACCGTGGGGCTGCAGTGGGCTCTTACTACCACGCTGCTGCTGCTCCTTAACTGCTCGTGGAGGGTTAAAGTTTCCGGGGGAGGCTGGTTTAATCCCTGCACACATGCAAAAAACTGAAATTCATCTCCTGACGTTTGTTTTCTCGACTTAAACCAACAAAATTCTGCTGATCCGTGCTGCAGATGCTAAAATGGATGAATGAGTGGGTGAAGGAAACGTTCCCAAGTGACTGAAATGAAGAAATGTTGTTAAATGAGTTCAGACAAGTTTTACAATCGGTCTTTATTCTGTCAAGTCGTCGTCTGCGGCGCACTTCCTGTTTCATTTCGACATCTTCGCTCTTGTTGCAGCTTTTCGTCGCGCCGGTCTGAAACACCTGCTAACCTCTGGCTTCTGTCTGCAGTGTGAATGTGTCCAATCAGGATTCAAACCCAGGTCACATGACTCTGCAGCAGCCACCGATCAGCCGTGATGTAAACACAAACACCCGGGTAGACGTCATACTGTGTCATGCACGTCACTTCCTGCCTGTCTCTGACGCTTCTGTCTGCTCCTCACTGGATTGGTCTGCTTGGTTTTTCACTTCCTGTCTGTGAACCAACCCGTCTCTGGACAGCATAGGCTGTCCTTTCTGTGAACTTCCTGTATGTTTCCAGTCCCGTCTGGTGAAGCTGGAGGTGACCTGGACGCCCCCCCCCCGCTGTGAGGTGACCTCACGTGGCGTGCTGACAGACGGCGCCCTGGCAGCGGTCGCTCCCCTCAGCACCAGACCTGTGAGCTGCATCCAGCCCGGTGGGACGGCTTCCTGTGTGTGGGCTTGTTTACACGTCTGCACCTCAGAGGACACGTTTGCAGTTTGTACCCGCCCTCGCCGTCTCATGGCGTTTCCCGGTGACAGTGATTGATGCTCATCGTCCTGCGACAGCCTCAAGCTTTCTGCCCGACTGAACGATGAAACAGGAAATCCATCTGAAGTGACAGCACACGTCCATCATGCTTCGCTCCGCGCTCTGATTGTCTTATTTAAAGTTAAGCTCTATTTGCTGTCATCCGTCTCGTTCCTGGACGATAAACAGCTTCGCCCCGGAGGTAAAATCCTGCGTGACTCCCGCCGTCGCCGCTCTGCCTCTCTTCATGTTTCACTCTCGCTGTGATCAAACTGAATTCAGGGCGAAGTCAGAACGACTCACGCAGATAAATAAAACTCCAGAGCTCAGTGTCCTGTTTCAATTAAACAGCTCAAATTACAGAGGAGCTGTAATCACTCAGCGCCCCTCACCTTCATAATAATTCACTTCATCAGTTTGCTCTGTTGCATGAACACATCTGCAACGTATAAGCAGCATGGAAAACTGTGTTTCTGACCCAGGATCAGCCTGTTTTTGTATTTACTGTCTGAAAGTTTGGAAACTGAACTGAGACTCTGAACCTGCAGCCGCCTTCAGGATTATCCGAGCTCATCAGATTCAGAAGAAACTTCAGCTTTGCATCAACGACAACACTGCGACAATCAACAGCTTCAGCAGGAATGAGCGATTCGATAGCAGCATGTGGAAAAGCTCCAAACGCGGCCTGAAGCCCTGGATCAGCGAACGCTCGAGTCAAACACGAGACCTACAGGTCGTGAGTAAAATGTGGATAAAGACACATAAAACATGAGTTAGTTCGTCTTCGCTGCAGTGAAACAGGACTGTTTAACGCTTTGCTGCTTCAAAAGCGTTAAAGGAAAACTGATTTCTGGTGTTTTTGTGCAAAATTAGACAGAGAAAATAAAAAAACGTCTGCAATTTGAAGAAAATTTAACACGGGAAAATCCCAAAAAAAGCAAAACAGCGACATGTAGGCCAGGAAAATGTTCTAACCATAATGTTACGCACACCGTTTGTTGTGACTGAGCTTCACATTACATGATTACAGTGATTAAAATGAGGAATCAGCTCAGCCGGTCGCCCCTGACTCTCAGTCATTACCTTAATTAATACGTAATTAAGCCAAGGAATTATTTGATTTAATGACCCCGTCATCACCGTCACTGTGGCGCCGCCCTCAGGATGAAGCGTTTTGCACATCAGGTGATGAAAACGTTGCATTCTGATTTAATCTGATTATAATTTAATTAGCTTTTAGTAAAATCGATAAACTCAAACAGGCTTTGACAGCAAACGTGTGAATTAAACACTGAAACCGTCCCGATGCTTTGACACGACGGTCGAAGGAAAGTCTGGAGCTGTTTGAGGGAAATCGGATCCTCGGAGGCGTCTGACATGAAGCGCAACACCTCGCTCCGCCGGCACGTCGCCCGACATCAACCCGGGTCACGCGTCTCTCACGGTGCCTGGTGGTTTGAAGCTCGGCGCAGGAAACCAGGTTAACTGAAGTTCAGCGTGAGATGAGAGAGAAGCTGAAGCTGAAGCCACGCAGGAAAATAAACGTCAGTCTGTCGGTGAAACGTGGCACAGAAACTCGTGAGTGTTTGCAGGAAACAGTCGAACGGGACGAACCCGGAGAGGAACCTGCTGCACACTCGGTTCAACATCATCTAAGTGCTGGAAAATCGTTTTCCACGTACAAAGTCGCTGATTCATCTGATAAAGGCTCCTGAACACTGGAGTCCAGATGAGAAGGTCCAGCCCTGCGTTTGTCCAGATGTGATGATGTGGAGGGTGAAACTGTCATGATCACATCTTTAAAACGTTCGCTCACAACTTATTTTGTTTGTTTTGAAACAATATTCTCAACGACAATATGCAGCACTGCAGGTGACCGACGGTGGAAATCATTATCAGATATCAATCCATGTGATCGCTGCAGATTGAATCTCCTCCACAAAGCAAAGTAGACTTCCAGGAGACGAGCTTCGATCGTCAGCTGATCAGAAATATCAGCATCATCGCATCAAATCGAGATGTTCGACACGTTTGAAGCAACGTTTCAGATGCGTTTCAGCAAAACTCAGGCTGACGAGGTTCAGATGATCTGGAAACTTTGGGACAAACTGCGTGTGAAGACGGGAAACAGGAGTCGCTGCTTCTCTTCAACAGATTAAACGACATTGTTCATCTCCTTTCCTTGATCCTTGAGTCGGACATGAACGTCAGAGCAAATGTTTTGATTGTTCTCCCCTAAAAATAACTCCCGTCCTCGCTCGGAGGCCGCTCGCTGCCGCTCGCTGCCGCATCATTCATCAGAGAGGCGACAACCAGCCGGCAGCCTGAACCGTCCTGCTGACTCTCTGAGCTCCGTCCAGACCTGGACGCCGTGCGATGCGCCCGTCCTGCCGCTGACTCAGCCAGCAGGGTTTTGGACGCCGGCCCTCACCTGGTGTCAGCGGCGAGGAGCCTGAGCAAACTGCAAATAATACCTTTTGGCTCCGTCGGCCAGTCAGCATCCAGCGTGCCCGCTGAGGAGACAAACAAGCAAAACAAAGACAAACAAAAGCTCCTCTGAACGTCTCACGATTCAAGTTCTCCGTTTGGATTCTGTCCTCGTCCTGATGGAGACACTGAGCGCTCTTCTTCATCTCCGCCCCGTGGGGATTATGTAAAGTGCTCAGCTTTAAGCACGGTCCTTCAGCTCAGAAGCGTTTCCTCCGCTCGCGTTCGGGGCATCAGCTCAGTGAAGTGCGGAGACGAGCTGCTGCATTATGGATCCACGGTCAGATGTGGAGGGAAGTCAGCTCGAGCGGAAACGCTTTGTGCTTTTCATTTGTGAGCAGCTGTTTTACACGTTGTCGACGCCGACGTTCGCGCCTTCAGATGTGTTTTGCATTTAAAAGTGGGAGACGTTTAATCTCTGAGGACGTTAAAATGAAGCTAACTATAACTATACCTGAAACCTTGAATGAAACCAACAATTAAACTCAGACAACAACATAATTTGTTGGTCCACGGGCTCCAGATCTCATCTTAGGTCTGATCTTTGGTCGTGGTTTCTTCAGGTTTAAGAACAAAAACAGCTTGGTTACTGCATATCATCATCTCTAACGGCCTCTGTCTCCAGCTGTCACTGTGAGATAAGGCAAAATGCTGAAATAGTATATATACATATAGCAGAAACTGTTGGTAGGAAACAGGAAATGAAAAGACGTCTGCCGTGTCTCCAAAGTCATTAAAACTAAGGCCCAAGTTTGAGCTCTATGCTGACAATGTGCTAATGTGCACTACTGCAAGTTGTCCCACAACAGCCTGTAACTCTGGTCTCATTATTGACAGCGCTACATAACTCGGTGTATTAACTCATAACAGTTGCAGCTCGTAGCAGTTGCTTCCTTATTCCCGTGCAATGCTGCATTCAGGAACAGCGTAAGTAAACATGTCAGTTATTTGACTGCAACTCACTGCAACATCAAGCTGCATCGGGTTTGTGGTTAAACCTGCACCACGCAGGTTCCACTCTTTATACTTGGTGCATCGACTGCCACCAAAACAAATGAACAACCTTTATAAAGACAGTCTCTGACCTAAGAAATCAGCTCAAATTGACATTTTGAATGCAAACAGGGGCATAAAGATCAGATAAAGCAACACAGCAACAACAATCTGTTTTATCACGTCCAAGGAAATTCAAAGAATGAGGAGTTCCTCCTTCGATACCCCTGATTGTGTTTGGTCCTGGAGAGTAAAGCTGCGACGTCTGCAACAGTGAGATGAGAAACTTGGATAACTGGTGATAAATATCTGTACATATGCTGTAAATATAGACCAGGAAATCCAATATTTGAAGTTAATCCCATCTTTGCATTAGTTTGCAGAGAACAGATGTTATAACTGTGCACTGCGTCTCCTCTTGTCTTACCACGTTTTAATATCTACATAATAAATCATCCTTAAAAAAGCCTTGTCTCCTCGTCGTGATGAAACAGCTTCACCCACCGGCACGTTGTCGTCTGTGTCGTGGATTGAACAGTCGAACCGTTTAACGTTTAAAGTGGAGACCGTTTTTTGTTTTTTTGTTGGGTTTTTTTTTTTTTTTTTTGCTCTTGTCGTCGGTTTTGAGTTGAGTCGACGGGGAAAAACCAACAGAGACGTTCGCTCTCTGTCAGCAGCTGACAGCAGGAAGAAGCTCCAGCTGCCCTTTTTTTCTGCACTGTAAGTACATTTTTCCATATTATTTATTTGGGCTGTCCCACTTTAACACGTCCCGGGCCTCAAACGGAGGCTGACCCACTTGCTGCAGTGAAGCTTAAAACATTGTCTGACTTTTCTTTATTTTAATTAGTTCGAAGGAGTCTGATGAGCAGACAGAGGAGGAAGGAGCTCCTCTTAACTGAAGTCACAATCAGAGGAGGAAAGAGATTCCACAGAGATTCCATCCAACGACCATCGTTGTTGGAGTCACAATCAGATCGTTGCCATCAATGTTGCCTGACTCTGGAGCATTATGACGACTGTTGTTGACCCAAACATCTCCAACGACCACCAATGAAGCAGCCCTGAGCAACTAAACCACAATCAATAGAGCACTAACGAGCACTGAGCACACCCTGCAGAGGTTATAAGCAGTTATAAGCAAAGTAGTCCAGGTGAATGAGATTCAACCCTTTAGATAACTATGACCTGGATGAATAAGAAGCTTGAGAGGGATCCTCATGTCTCCATCAACCACTGCTGAAGCTGCTCAACGAATCCCAGCCACGAGCAATGACCACAACCTGACTGAGATCCACCAGAACGGGTTGATCTCAATCTCGATTTACACCCTTTTGAAATCCCTAAAGTATTCAATAATGATGCCATTGTCAGTTTTCATATGATGCAACATAAAATGTTCAAACACCCTCTGAAGGAACAGTGAGGAAAGTAAACAGTATGAAACTCCTGTGGAGGAGAATTCATAGGGATTAGGAAAAACTGTGATGCACTGTGATTGCAATTACAATTGGCTGCTGTGAGGAACTGTGGGGCAGCATTACGTCCTTGGTCCAGTGCATCGTTTGCTAAAGAAGATGAAAGGAAGCATTGCAGCTGTTAACGTGGCTGCACTTCACACACCCGAGGCATTTCACTGAGGCTTTGCATGCTAACAGGCTACAGTGTATCTTTGCAGCGTTAACAATCTCACTTTAGCTAGATGACATGCTAACATTTGCTAAAGAGCTAAGGATGACGGGGAAAGTATCAAGTTCTTCAGATATTTGGTAACAAATGTAGCAAACTTTTTTAAAACGTTCTCCAAGTTTGTTAGCTTAGCTGTGGCTGTAAAAAAGCTAATGCTAATTAACAAATTGTCTATAAAGCAACTGAACAAGGTGCCAACAAAAGGTTCTTGGACAGTTTCTGTTGCTAAACGCATGAAAAGACGGTCATGAGCGTCCGGCAGCTGCAAGCTAAAATCAAGTTAAGTTGCACAATCACTGTCTGGGATGCTGCCCGTTAGCATTTGATGCATTCAACAGGCAGCCAACAGTCAGACCCTGGCTTCATGTGGAAGATCAGCACCAGCTGAAGCGTCTGAGGGAGGAGGTTCTGCACAAGCGACCTGAACAGTTCGTTCTCCACCATGTTACAAAGCACAGTGTTTTCTGAGCTGGGCTAAATTAGGGCTCTCAACCCGTCCTACTTGCTTTGGTGACTGCGACTTCTTCTTCTTCTTCAACATGAAATGGACACATCCAGGTTATAGACGGGACTTGTGTGGAGCGATCCAGGTGTGGCAGGTGCACTGGGAGCAGTGTATCGTTGCACAAGGCGACTACTTTGAAGTTCTGGTTGTTATAAGAAAAGGTTCATGGTTCAGGGTTCATGTGGGTGGTGATAGAGCCAAGAGCAGAGCTCAGAAGAGGACATTTCATGAACTTCATCAGTTTGAGCTCTATTAAGCTTCTGATCACTCTCTCAACTCTTCAGGTATTGATTTCAGTTCCTGTTTTGAACTGATTGATCACAGCTGTGACGGGACAGAGGCAGACAGAGCACCTGTCCTGCAGCGTGGAGGCACAAACAGGATGAGACGCGATGAAACAAACTCTGAAGTTCTGCAGAGAATAATTAGCTCCGGTCACCGTGTGAAGACGAGCGGCTTCCCAGCTGTCTCTCTTCATTAGAGAGCGAGACAGTTCGTCAGAGAGACAAATCACTCACAGACCCGGACACAGAACCTGCAGGTTTGGAGCCACAGGTGTCTGATTTTCCTCCCGACTTTGACAGATGGATGCACAAACCTTCAGCGGGCCTAATTGGAAACGTGCTGCGGCTCAAACACATTAGCATATGAAAGCGCCGGCTCTCGGCGCTGAGGTGAAAACATCACGAGAAACGCAGTTTAACCGTTTCGGCGGCTCTGGGCGCTCGATCCTGAATGACACGTTGCTGGTTCTTCTATCAGCTCACCTCGACGTGAGACGAGGTTGTTCACAACATTTATCTTCATCCCTGCCACTCATTAGCTCCGGCGTTAGCGTCACCCTGACGACTTTAATTTATGACCATGCGAAGCAGCTGCCTCCTCTCTCTCTCTCTCTCCCATCCATCCTGCTGATGCAAACCTCTCTCTGTCAGCTCAGATCGTTTCTCCGCTGTAATGATGATCTCGAGCTGCTGCTTCGTCTGAGCAGCAAAAACTAATTTAACAAAGTTTGGACTTTTCCTCCTCCGGGGAAACAACCAGATTTGCTTTTCAACACCTTGTTTTCTTTAAGATGACACTTGGACAGTGTGAAATAGAGAAAACCAGGCCTCCATTTAAAACTGATTATAATAAAAATATTAATAAACTTTATTCATGAGGCTGTTTTCAAAGTAAAGTGCTGTTAAAGGGTTACCAAAGGGATAAAAGTTGGCTTTTAAAACAAAACAAAGTCAACAGAATAATAAAAGAATCATAAAATAACAATAAAACAAAAAAATTACACAAAATTACACAAGTGATTTAAAAGATGTAAAAGACAGAGCTACTGATTATTTTCATTACTGATAAGTCTGACAATTAGTTTAATTAATTAATCATTTAATATTTTTATACACTGGGGTTTCCGTATGGTATTAATCTGTACTGTGCATGGACTCTGTAAAGCTGTAATTTCTGAACATTAACAAATTAACATGAAAAAAATTAATGGAGTACTAGAAGTTTTGGAATTACCCATAATGCTTTGGGGGGATATAACCAGGAAGTATAATGTCGCGATGGACTCGTGCTGATTTTTCCATCAGCAACCTTTTATTCTTTGACTAAAACGAGCTAAAAGTCGATGTTTGGTGATAAAAACTGAGGCGAAGTATTTTTTTGTGTTCGCTGACGAATAAAACGTGTGGATCGACGCAAATGTGATGTGCAGCGCATGGTAAACCCAGGCTACAACGGCTGCAACTTGAGTCCACTTGGTTTATAAATAAGGGTTGAATAGCTACTAGAAATACGTCTCCTAGAACAAATTCACTCCTCAGTTTCCAAACGTTTCAGTTATCAAACCGTCTCAAGGACTCAATTATTCAATCAGGAGAAAATTAATCAGCACCTTTTTTGATTAATTGAGTCATTTTTCTTTTGGTTACTAAAAATACTCAAAATCCTCTGGTTCCATCTTCTCAAATTATGTTTTTGTTTCAGGCAACAAAGGAAGTAGACTAGAGCATCTCTGCCAGCCCCCCGCTGGACTGTGATTGGCTGCTGGTCACCTGCTTCTTTAGCCAATAGCACGAGAGGATTTGAGGCCATTAGCTGAAGCCTGCAGAGCCTCAAGAGCTAATGGAGAACAGAGATAACACGGTCCTGTACGGAGTAATGTGACAGGTACAGGAGAGTCAAAGTGGGTTTGAGGTGATTTACAAACAGCGTTTCACTACAAATGTTTAAGTAAATGTGTCTCGACAGAAATATCATCCACTAACATCGTTACTGTAGCATAAAATCATCGTCCTTCCTGTCAAACCCGTGCACTTCCTGCTCACCCACAGCCGACTGAAGCCGAGTTTCAGCTCGACGTCCTCGGCAGCGAGGTTCGGCTCGGTCTCCAGAGGAGACAGGCAGCTCCCACCCCGAGTGCTCGGCTCAATACAGCTAATTACTGACCATTCTTTAAACGACAATGGGCTCCAACCACGGGCAGATTTAACTGTGGGGGGGGGGGGTATTTTGAGAGTGGGAGTGACTGTGAGGCGAGAGCAGAGGCTCATTATGTGTGGGTGAGCGCCGGATTTCAGCAGGTTTGGAGGATTTACAAGGGGGAAAAGAAAATTGGCACCTTTTAGAGAGAAACAAGGAAATGTTAAGTGCAGCTGCTGGAGCTTCAGGAGATTTTAGCCTGAGACGCTCGGGCTTTGTTTAAAACTTCTCTGTTTTACATTTCAAGTCCGTGTTCGGCCTCGGTGACGACAGAGGCCGGGGTTTCATCAGCAGTTCAGACATTTATTTCCACATTTCACACGATAATTTCACCTCTGTCGGGGGAAAATACCAAAGAGCGACGGCTTCAAGAGCCGCAAACCAACTCAAAAACACAAAAGAGGTTATAGACGCGCTAAACTCCAGGACCAGATGAGTCACTGCTCTCGACTAAACCACCAGATTCGTCAATGCAGTCTGGACCAAAGTGGACTGCTTCTCCCCTACGATTAAAACCAGAGTGCTGCAGTTTAAAACACGCCGGAGGTGCTTGTTTCATTGTTTTGTTGTTGTTTTTAGCGAGCACTTTGCTTTGTGTCAGTCCAACTTCATCATTACTTTACGTTTTGCTCTTTATCTTAATGTGCGTCTGCAGGGAAGGTCGTTTGCTGTCATTGCTGTCTAGCTAACCGTTAGCCAAGTCGTCCTTCCTGTTTCGTTAGCCGTCAGACAGCAACGTTACAGCTTTCCAACAGGAAACTGAAGCTAGCATCTACATCTGTGCTCTTTTTAAATACACCAGACTCTTAAAAAGGGTAAAACAGAAGTAACACAATAGCAACAGTGACGAGACGCTAACAAACAAACTGATCAAAGCAGTAAAGGTATACGGTCAATGATGACACACAGCTAACAAGCTACGATAGCATCCTTCATTTTGGACCTTCTGCTAACAGCTGCTAACACCCAGCTTTTGTCTTCACTGTGAATGTGTCCAATCAGGATTCAAACCCCCGTCACATGACTCTGCAGCAGTAATGGGTAGACGTTGGCGTGTGAACAGCTGATTAACCAGGAGCATCACTGCTGTTTACAGTCTGTGGGAACAACGGCTAAGTCTGGACTGGATGCAGCGCCGGCAGGGCGGCCATGTTCTCGAGCTGCTGTCCACTACAACCCTCTTGTGTGGCACAATGTCAGACGTGATGCACGAGAGGAAACGCTGAACAGCAGTCGCGTTTACAGGTGATGTTAAAGGAGCCAATCAGCTGTTTCCAAGGGTTTAAAGACTCAAATATATGCACCAGTTTGGGTCTAAAAGGGGAAAAAGACCTGTGAACAACGCTAATTTACAACTGAAGACAGACCAGGGGCTCACAACTCACTCACAACTACAGTCACAGCAGAACAGAGACACACAACAACCACAAACAGACACTGTGCATCTTTCAGTTTGGGCGTAGGAGGCCTTGTACATGTCGTTGCATGGTGTCAGAGCCAACATGGCCGACATCAATGCTGAAGACATGCATGAATTTACTTTGCGATGCTGATTCTAATTCAATCAAACTGAACTGATTTTGCTGAATTTTACACATTTTGATTCCTTTAAATGTCAAACTCCCAGCGCGACATTATGGTTCAAACCAGCACCAGGTTTTAAATTCACAGGTATCTTCCACTCAGCGCCTGCTCCATTACAGCACACTGAGCCTTCCTGCAGTCGGTCTCCATTTGATCCGACGTCCCGCCGCCTCCTGGGAAGCAGTTTAACAGGATTTATGGGACACGTCTCCGTCCCGCTGATATTTTTTTTTGGCCAGCTCGACGGTTTTTATAACGCCGGGCTTCTCCTCGGCGAGGGTTCCTTTGAAGTGGGCTCTCCATTCTCCATCATTTTGTAATTATCAGGAAGGGGGTGAGGTTTGATGGCCAAACAGCAAGCGATGCTGCCCTGCAGTAAATCCCGCTGGGCAGGAGTGGACGGACAGGAAGTGAGGAGAGGGAGGCGAGTCGGGGCTGTTTATCGGACGGCGGGATCGCTGATCAGCAGAAGGGTCAGTTTGCCTCTGAAGTCATTATGAAATCAATCAGCCGAGGAGGATTTCAAACATCCTGGCTGCAGAGGCTTCACCTTGGCTCGAATTACTGCTCTGCAAAGATGCACGTCAACGTCAAAACGCAAAGATCTGTGAGAACGACCTTTGATGCTGAACTCTCATCGAACAGGAGCAGAGAAGCTGGAGTTTCTCTGCATTAAAACAACCTTTACTGTTTTATTTCACACCTTTATTTGTTTCCTCAGCGGCACAGCCTGAAGCTCCTGCTGAGCCGAACCTGTATGACCCCCCCCCAACACCAACACCACCACCACCAACAGCCACCCCCCGAAAACCTCCTGCTGTGCTGCTTTTAAAGGACGTTTGAGCCGAGCACGACTCGCAGCTTCACACCTCTCACAGAACAAACACAACAAAAGCTGGAGTGGATCATAATACAGGAGGAAGCTGCCAGCGACGGCGGCACGGAGGCGTGACTGAAGAGGGGCGGGGGGGGCGCAGCAGCCCCTGAAAATCAGACACCATCAACTTAAACGTGTATTTACTCCCTGTTTTAACCGAAGTGGCGTCCATCTGGATTTGTAAACACGTGAAGCGATGCAACTCGCAGCAGACTGGAGCTCTGAGGCTGTGTAAAGCGTTTTCCCATGATTCAAAGTGGCCAGTCAGCCCGGGTACATGGTGAAACTGTAATTACTGCCACCGCACAGGGACACTGCACATTACGTTGTCTGAGTTGGTCAAAGCGCCTGATTAGACAGTAAAGCTCCTTTCACTCTGCACAAAGCACCCGCTCACACCTAGCTTCCTGTCTTTGCCGACCGTGCGTCCGATTGAACCTCGTTTGTTACAGGAAAGACGACGCGAACGTGTCGATGAACAAACCTGATCTGAGTCAGTTCTCGGGATGAAGCGGCTTCTTATTTTTATTCAGGAGAACAAACCGAAATGCCACTGAAATGCCACCGCTCTGCTCTCTCTCGCTCGTCATTTAACACGTCAAAGGAAGAAAAGCGCCGGCTCGTCTTCGTCCTCGGCTTCCTGCTTTAATGATGTGTTCTAAATGAGCGGCAGCGGCGGCGAACGGGTCAGAGGTCGGTTTGAAAAGGAAAAGGCCAGGAGAGGCTGCGTGATCCCTGCAGATTGTTAGTGTGACACACACGCGGCTTGTCAGGAGGCAGGAAGTGACATCAAAGACAGGTGAAGGTAAAAGGTCACTTTGTCCTGTTTCTGCATGTGTTTGACTCAGTTACAGGCGGAAATCTGCAAAAACAGTCGAACATTTAATAAATTTTAGCTTCACAAAGAAGTCGGAGGGAATCCTGCTCTCTGATTGGCCGGTTGGGTGTCTGGTTAAGTCATACGGGTGCAGGTTGTTGATGTAGCTGTTTTCACTGTCTGCTTCCTCTGTTTGAAGCTCACTTGGCTCGTCTGAGATCTGATTGGCTGAGAGGCGTCACATGAGATGATTTGCAACACATTCAATTAGTCTGTGCAGCTCAATTGATGCTATAAAGGCTGGAAAAGCAATAACTCATCAGTAACTCATTTCTTTATCATTTTCTTTATCATTTCTTCATGCTTCCAGTTGAAATCCCCCAAGGCATTATGGGAGATGTAGTTTTAAAACTGATTCCACTAAATATAATAAATTAATATCAATAAACATGTGAAATCAGCGAGCTTCAGACGTGTTGGTATTTTTAAAATAGCGATGCTAGCAGTTTCCCCTTGTTTCCAGTCTTGATGCTAAGTTAGGCTAACCGTGCTCGTCATTCCAGCTCCGCGACACGACAAACACACATCTGTGTTCTCGTCTCGCCCTCAGAAACAAAGTCGGTGAGAGGATTTCTCTGCGTTCCTGAAGCACGAAGGAGGATTTTAACCGCCTGACTCTGACTGTGAAGCTGCTGATGCTCAGCGTCAGCTCAATGTGAACTGTCGGTACGGCAACAGTCAGTGCGACAGTGACAGCGCGATGACAGGCAGCAGGTTTTCAGCTGATCTGCAGTCAGGCGGGAGGATCGCCCAGAGGAGGGAGGGAGGGAGGAGGGGTCGGTGTAAGTAGACCAATCAGCAGCGGGGAGCTGTCAGGACCAGTGAGCATCAGCGCTGAGGCAGAGCTGCAGAGGATGATGGGACAGATCTGACCCGCGATCAGCAAGAGAAACTTTGAACAATGTCGGGTCGAGTTGAGCCTGAAACAGACGATTAACGCCCACTTCAGCGTTTCACTCCTCATCCTCTGAAGCATCGGGACGCGTTTTGTGTTTTCACCGAACAGAACGAATCATCGCTCTGCTTCAGCTTGAGCTGAGGATCATCAGGTGATTACTTAAAGGCTGGTCTGTAAGATGTCGCATTAACGTACACGTGCAAATCTTCAAATCTCTTTCAAAAAGTGTGAAAAACACAAAGATCTTCAGCTTCTTATCAGAGTTATCTTATCGTTTTATCCAGATTCGTGGTTTTTAACCTGACGACAGAGAAAAGCTGAAGTCTGGTGAAGCCTGTAGGATAAAGTCACTAGCTGCTGCATGTCGTTACGCTGCTATTCCTCCACCACGCTGACAAGAGAAGAATAAACCTTAAAACGATCAGTTATGTTTTCTTTTCTCTAATAAAAGATTAAAAGATTAAGATACACCTGTGAAGCTGTCAGCAGCCTGGAATAACCTTGAAAAGTCTGGAATAATCCTCCAAAGTCCAGGATACCCCTGAAAACTCAACATTAAACCTCAGAAGTTGTAAAATTATCCTAAAGATTTAGTGAAAACCAACAATCTGAGTCTGAAGTCACCTTAAAAACACTGAAAATAACAGGAAAATGAGAAAAATGGCCAACCCAATCATGAAAAATCTGCAATAACCAAGAAAAGACACATAAAACATGTTGATGTCAATAAAAAAATTAAGGAAAAGGCCAAAAAACAGCCCCTGAAACGAACAAAGGACAGCTCTAAATCACTTTACTGAAACCTGAGAGTCAGGAATAAACTTGAAAAATCGGGGATAATCCCTGAAAATCCAGAATAACCCTTAAAGCTCTCGCTGCTCTTCGCTCTGCAGATTAAAATGTTTGTGCAGACGCAGTGAAACATCTAAACCTGATGATCTCCAGCTCCCCTGAAGCCCAGCGGCCGTGTCTCCGTCCACCAGGCGGTCCGGTTCATGAGCAGCGAGCTGCTGAACTCGACGTGACGGCTGAACGTCGGCTCGGTGTCGGCGGACGACTGTCAGCGAGCATCACGTCCTGCGGCGGGCAGGAGGTGGGGGCGGCGTCCTCCCACAGCTTAACCCCAAAATGTCACGGCGACGCTCGCTCGCCGCAGAGAGACGTGAAGAGACGATCTGAGGAGCCGGTTGACGATAATCTGGAAGAACAACGTTAGCGACGACATGCTGTGACATCAGCGTCCCGGGAGGCTCGGAGAGAAACGACGCAACACGTTTTGATTGTGACCCGGCGTCCTGCGACCATCTGCAGCCTGCAGCGGGAAACATTGGTGTGTGTGTGTAACCGCTCAGCCCAGTGCACACATGCAGCTGCACTGCGTGCAAGACCGAAGTCATCCAGGAAAGCATAAAACTGGATGCAGCTTCTGCAAAAAAACAAAATAGTCTGCAGGCAATGCTCAAAACACACACCTGAGAGTGGATTCATTGGTTTTAGGACCATGTCACGGTCAAATGAAAACTGGAAATTCCAGTTTTTCCATTCACTGTCACAGATAATCTGAATTAATCCGAGCTACGGGAGGAATCACCATATTTACACTGAATGTGAAATTCAGGAAGAGAAACGTTTGTTATAACGTCTTAAAAGTCACGTAAGAGGCCGAAAAGCCAGAGGACGCCCTGAGAAGTCCATAACTAACCGCCAAGTGGGAAACATTCCTGAGAATTTAAAGGTAATTTTGAAAAAATAAAACAAAAAAAAGTCTAAAAAGTCACAAAAAACCCTGAATTCATCATGTAAGAGGCTGAAACCTCCAGGAGGAACCTTAAAGGTCAGGACTTCTGGAATAAACCTGAACTAACTTACAAACATGCATGCTGAAATAAATCTGAAAACCAGGGAAAAACTCTAAATGTCCATCATAATAATAATAATAGTTTAGGAATATCACGGGAAACCAAAATCACCTGGAGCAAAACTAGAACAGTCCCAAGGAGTCAGGAGTAATCACGAAACTCTGGAATAAACCTGTAATAGGCATCTGGGCTGGAACAAAACCTTGAAAATTTGGGAAAAAAGTCTGTTCCTGATGTTAAAGTCTATTCCACAACATGGGAAATGATGCTGGAGGCTTATTAAAGTATTATAAAAGTCAGTGATACTGAATCTGATGCAGGCAAGAATGAGCCCTGAAACAAAAAAACTGAAGGTCTCGAAACCCTAAAATTGAAAGATATCACCATTAAAGCTCCAAAAGAAGTCTAAAAAGTCAAGAATACGCTTTAAAAGTGTGGCACAAGTCCAGAATAAACCTAAATAAACCTGGAAAGTCTTAAAACAGTCCTGAAAATTAATAAAACGTGTCCAATAACCACAAGAAGTCTGAGAGATCTCTGACGAACCCTCCAGAGCCACATTTAAAAGTCAGTCAATGTCCATAATAAGCTTTAATAATCCAACACACAACAACACTGATGCATTTCTGCATAATGTATGAATAATTCAAGTTTAATAACCACCTGAGATCCAGAATAAAACACAATAAAGTGAGTCCACAGATGGAAAATCAGGAATTCTGAAGATTAAAACTGAGTTCGGTGTGTGAGGAAGACACGGGTGATCACAGCGTCACTGAAGGACTCGTCCAGGTAATAGCCTCCCCCGTGCGGGAAGTAAAAACCATTTAGCAGAAAGCCGGAGGCGGCGGCGGCGGCGGCGGTGGAGAGCGGTGATTTGTTTGTCGTAAAGACGCCGTTAAAAGGTTTCGACTCTGTCGCTGAGTCACTTTGTTTTTCTGTTCCTGAAGCGTTTTGAATAAAACTGAAAGAGCAATGAGACAAAGACGAGACGCGGGGATGCTTCCTGTCAAAGAGCAGACAGCGCTGTTGGGGGGCCAGCTCCAGACCAGGTTTGGGATTGAGGTCTCGTCTGGTGAAGACACACACACGAGTCCCGACGCCCTGTTGTTTGACTCAAACGTGCAGCTGTTTGCTCCGGCTTTAAAATGTTAATCTGCCGCCGTCAGGCTGTCGGTACTTCGTGTATTTATTCCGTCCTGAAGACACAGAAACATGGAGGAGGACGATTCCTGTCCCAGAAGCCCGGCGGAGAGCCGAGCCTCAGACCGGCGTCAAACTGTCAGGACCGGCGTCAGAGATGATCACACACTACCGCGAGGCGTCAACGCGTCTGTCGCAAAACAGGAGGCGGGCGTGGCGGCGCCACTCTGCCACCAGGGGGCGCCAGAAACACGCTTATTAAGGACAGAGAGAGTCTGCAGCCATGCACGAGCGTGATGCTAACATGCTAACAAAGCAAACACCGTGATTTTAAGCACCTTTAGCTTGTTTTCACGCTAATGTTTGCTAACTGAGTTAAAGCGACGCTGCTGGGAGCGTCATTGGTCCTGCAGCGGACAAAGAACTGGACGACCTGAAGGTTTGAGCTGATGGTTTAAAGTCGGGCGCTCGGCGAACGATTTACGCTGAAACTCTTCCTCAGCGCTGCAGTCAGGAAAACGTTTAGCGGGCCATGATGGAGGAGGTTTACAAACCCTTTGTTACAGTAAATCTAAAAATGTTGCACTATAAACATTCAAATTATCTATAAAACACTATAAAAATATCCCCAAACTATATGTGACAGCTATATGTTATAATATTATAAAATAAGATCATTATTATTGTATTAAAGACCTGAGCTACTTGGTTTTAGCATCCAGTCTGTGATGGGAGACTTTGACCAATCACAGGTCATTTTGGACATAGGGGACGTTCCTATTGGCTGCTCGTCACATGCGGATGCTGCCACACGTTGCTGCAGACGGTGAACTTGCTGGATTGGCGGAGTTTGTTGGAGTTTGCTGCTGCAGCATCAACATGTAAAGAGTATTTTGACGCTGCAGTTCGTTAAGGTGGAGCTTTAACTGATTAATATGCTGCAGTGTACGTTCATCTGTAATAATGTGTCTCATTTTAAAGACTGAGCAAATGTTTTTTGTGTTAAACTTTGCATAAAAATAGCAAAAAGTAAAAACACCTTAAACTGTGCTTAAAACACCTTAAACTGTGCTTAAGTAAATGCACTTCATTGGGCAGATTCGCAGTAAATGTCCTGATTTCACTGACAGTACTGCTGTGATACTGCAGGACGATCATGATGCTGATGGTTTCACTTCTTCCAGCGCTGATTTAACTCAGATTACAGAACTATTGTTTGCTTTTATCTTCAGTTATGTTTTCAAATTAGGGTTAATTAGGACGTTACGTGCTGAGTAATCAGGCTTGTTCTGACCGGTGCAGCAGTGATTAGCTGGCACAGAGTTAATGACCGTTAATTATGTTTAAATGACGCAATTTATCATCTAAAAACATAAATCACCGTCTGCTTCTCTCTTTTCCTGCGCACTAAGCTCAAAACCTTTGGGTTTTTAACAAAACAAGACGTTTGATCAATCAGTTAATCGATCACAGTGTCAGCAGATGATGAAAACAATCCACCTTAAATGATCTGGCAGCCGCCCGCTCGCTCAGATGCATCCTGCAGCTCTGACTGCAGAGTAAAGAGCCGCTGACACGCTCAGAGACGTGACGGCCGAGCAGCAGAGGGGAAAAGACGAGTGTGGGAGTGTGGAGGAGGCACAAATGAAGCATGAAGTGTGTCCAGAGACAGAAGAAGAAGAAGAAGCAGAAGAAGAAGCAGAAGAAGATGGCTCCTCCACTTACGAGCGAGCCTCCCGAGACGACAGCTCCTCCTCCGACCGACTCATTCATGCAAAAAACGATTTCAATCTGCAGCCAAATAAATGTCAGGGTGCCGTCCGCGCTCGTCAGCGGCGCTTCACGCTGTGACTCAACGCGCCGCACATCACCGACGCATTTCACAACATGTCAGGAGGACGGGCGGGACGAGAGCGGGGCCTTGGGCTGACCTGAAAAATAAAAGAAGGAAACTCGGGCAGCAAAAAGGACAACAAACACCCACTAAACTGCTGCCTGGGAGCCTCTGAGCAGGGCATCGCACCCCAGAGCTGCTGCAGGAGGAACACTCAGAGTTACAGCCCGGTAACCACAACACGACGCATTCATGGTCCTGGTCTGTGAGTAATTTTAGAAAAACCACCTGATTAAAATATTGAGATCTATTCAAATATGCAGGGTGACTCAAATCGCTCCTGTTGCTCACAAAACAATGTTTTATGAGGAAAAATCAGGAAATTTAACTCTGGAACAAACGTCTGACGCGTACAAACATCCCAGCGGAGCCGCCGCGATGCTAATGTGGCTAAAAATAAACAAACAGGGGTCACAGAAAAGTCAAGGATCCCCCATATTATCAATTTTCAGATAAAGACCTGGTACTTCATCATCTTGGACTGTGATGAATAATGTAAATGCATCCTTATAAGGAATAAAAACATCATTTGCATCATCTAAAGCTAAATGTAAATATGGAATATACCCAGATTTAAGTGTTTTTACCCTAAAACGTGCAGAGGAGGCAGTGTTTTTCAGTCAGGTTGCATTATAAAGTTCATTTTCAGTCCCTCCTCTCATGATTTTGTCCGTGTTAAAGCTGCGTTGACATCCTTGCAAGTTAATTCAGGCCCGTTCAACTCGAAACAGTCGAGAAAACAAACCGAGGCTTCGTATTCGGTCGGTAAAGTGCGAAACTGAACTTTCCACTCTGAACCAATGGGAGACTCGCTGAAAAGGCGGCGTTTCATCCAGGTGGTCGTTGGTTTTGCAGGACGTGGCGGCGCACGGTTCGGCCATCTTGGCTCAAGCCATTCAGGAGGTCGAGGTGGGTTAACGTGTCAAACACAACCCAAAAGTCAACGGTGTCATATTTTATCGTTTTCATGATTTTATTGTCATTAATTTCAGTTTTCTGTTGCAGTTTGATTCGGTTTCATCAACAAAAATGAATGTACATACATAAATTCATGGTTTTTGTGTTTGGCTGCAACTTTTAGCAAGTGTTCAAAAGGCAGAAAGTCGTTAAGTTCATCTCTGTTTGCAGCTTTAATTACATGTGAGGTCAGCTGTAGGTTTAATCTTGAGATTAAGGCAAAGATCAGACGAATAAACAATGTTTCGGGTTAAAGTTTTGCTGTTTTATCCAAAAAGTGTCGACCGCCTGCAGGAAGGAGTGATGGAGAGCACAGCGTGGATCAGAAACACCCCGGAGGTGTCCTTTATCAAATCAAACGGCGACAAACCGGAGTTGTTTCATCATCTCTTTATCCCGCAGCACAGAGAGACGGTGACGGACAGCATCCACCGGAGGAACGACGGCACCGACTGTAAACAACAGTGAGACGATCCACGGAGGAGAGGGAGACGGATCGGCTGGCGGTGATGAATGAGCTGCGGTCGCTTTGACATTCACAAGGACAAGGGACAAAGCATGTTCAAGTCCCAAAGGAGGAGCAGGAGGAGCAGGAGAAGCAGGAGGAGGAGTCAGGTTCATTGAGAAGCTCCACTGGGATCAAGGAAGGAGGAGGATGGGCGAGAGGAAGAGTGGGAAACGGGAGGAAGTGTTTAAATAACAGCATTAAAACTGGCTTGAGAAGCTTTTTCTGTACGTCTAAAACACTTAAAGGTTGAATATGGCTGAGGGTTCGCTGATATCTTCACCTGAGGCAGTAAAGTTTAAAATAGCGCTGTGACTGTGTGATCAGTGACGTTAAAAGATATTTATCAAACGAAGCTGCAGCTTTGAAGTGACTTTTAGCTCTCTGATGCTCTCATAACGCTGTTTTTTGGTGCAAATGGCTGTTTTTAGTGAGAAACACCCACCCGTTTGGCACCAAACAGCAGTCAGACTCAGTTAGCAACATGCTAACGTAGACAGAGGAGCATTTAGCTGCTAAGGAGCCACATGTTTCCCTCAGGAGGTGATGGAGACCAAAAATAGAGCTAAAAGAGTCCAAACAAGACCCAAAATGACTGTAACTGTGTCAATAAGCAGCTCTTCAGTAACAAGTTGCCCTTTAAAGGTTATGATTTGTCAGATATTCACAAACAGATTTAAGATAAAATGAGAATTTTACTTGAAAGTGAAGTAAATTAGTGTTAAAAATGCCAAAAAAAATGTCAATTTAAGTGCATCAATCAATCAGTGGCATGACGTAGTCAGAGGCTACGCAGGGTTAAACCACCCCTGAGCGGTCAGACAGCGAAGCAGGTCAAAGGTCAACCCCTCTGCTCTGTGACTCACAGCGGAGGGTTCATGCTCCTCCTCCTCCTCCTCCGTCCTGAACCGAATCCAACACAACGGTCTGAGGAGACGGAGGAGCAGTGGTGAATGGGGGGTGAGCGGGGGCACTGTTATTCTTGTTACGTAAGCAGGCGCCTGTAGGGCTCCCCGTCCACCGATCCACCAATCAGGAGCTGAGAAATCCGTTAGTGACGCTTAAATTCATCCAGGCGGCGAGCAAACCGACACAACCCGGAAACAGGGTGCTGAGGGCGAACAGGAGGCGTTCTGAGAGACGTTTACAGCTGGAGAGAGGAGATGGACGTTAAATCCCAACATCCGGGGTTAAAATGATGTTAATTAATGATGATAATAATAATAATAATAATAATAATAATACTTTGTGGCTGCAGCTGTTTAGTTTACATGAATCACCACTGCTGCTGCTGACGGTGCCATTTGTCCTGTTTCCACAGAGAAGTTTGATTAATTCGTTCATTTTAATTCATATTACAGTGAAGCTGTTTTACACGACGGCCCGGCCATCGGATCAATAAGTAGTTTCTTGCTCCAAGTGCCCTCAGGAGCCTCCTCATGTTTTGCCTCCTCCAGGACAGATTTAATGAAACAATCTCGACTCAATTTTTGGGTCACGGCCCGGAGGACGAGGACCGGAGGAAGCATAATTAAGAGAAGGTAAAGGACAGAGAGAGCGGCGGTCACATCCCATCTCATGCAAACAGCCAACACTGGTAAGTCTAAAACTAACTGTAGCTTAAAGGAGAACCATGATATTCTATTTTCTCAGGTTTCGGTGTCTGAATGTCAACAGCTGTTAGCAGGAAAAGGGACAACTGCCCTCCGTCCATGTACGTCCACTAAAAGTGTTTGCTTGTGTCACCCACAGTGTTCAAATTGTGGGTCCACATGATGAACCAGAGTCTGTGTGTCTCAGCTGTGAGAGCTGCTGTGCTGCAGGAAGACGTCTGTGGAGACGTGAGTGAGCGTTGGAGAGAGGAGCTGTGCAGAGTTTGTTGCTGTGGAGGACAGAAACCGTAGCTCAGCGTCTCTGAAAGATCAGAAACCAAACGGTTCATAGCTGCACATCTCTGACCTGTGGCAGCAACACGTCACACAACACACAGCTCAGCTCTCACAGGCCGCCTCTGTCGGGTCAGGACGCGCTGAAGTCGCGGCTAGCTGTCGCTCCAAACGGACGCTAACGCTCCCGTCCACACGCTGTCGCTGCTGCCCATCGGCTCTGCAGGGAGCAGTGTAACCGGGATGACTACTGGCAGCCAGAGAAGAGAAGAAACCCTGAACCAAAGCACAACTTCCTGAAGAAACATGCTGCTGCAGACTGGAGAGAGCTGCTGCAGACAGGCTGCAGCTAATGCTATTAGCTAAAGCTACTGTGCTGAGCTGCAGCAGGACACAGAGGAGGTTTCATCATGTGGACAACAACAACCTGAGTCTGTCAGAGACACACACACACACACACACACTGTCAGTGGAAGAACACTGGACGTATATTCAGGCTAATACATCTCCATGTAAAGAAACACATGCCAGCCAATCAGAAATTACCATTTTCCCCATGAAAGCCTTTAAGAAGTAATAAATAAAATCGTGTAGACCTGTAATCTAATTTCTGCTGTGTCAGCGGTTTTTGAAACAGAGCACCAGACGTGCTGAGTTCAGGGAGGAACAGACACCTGATCACAGGTGAAACAGACGTTAAAGACCCTGCTGCAGGCGGAGCATTGTCTCCACCACAGGAAGGAGAACCTGAACACACAAACACTTCCTGTTTTGTCTCGGCGTGCACATGTAATTTCTCGCCAAATGACATCACATGGCACAAGAGTTGCTTAGGAATGTGTGGCACTGAGGAGCAGCAGGGCGTCAAACTGAAAAAGGTCTGATTATAAGTATAAACTCAACAATATTCAGTTTACAATGACGTAAAACGGGACAAGAGAAGAAGCTGTTTCATAAATCAGTGACATCACTGTTGCGGATCAATTCTCTGCTGATAAACTAATCAATTAATTAGATTAGACAGTAAAGTCTGTCAGGCCACGTCCGAGTTAAGCCTCGCGGCCGGTGTTACAAGTCTCGCATCATTTGAGACGAGTCAGATTTGAGGCTCTCATGTGTGAGAGTCAGAGTCCAATTATAAGTTGACAAAGACGAGTCTCGTCCACCAGAGACAAGTCTGAGTCAGGTCCCGAGTCATTCGAGACAGATCTGAGGTGGGTCCCGACTCACTGAAGACACGTCGGAGTCAAGTTCCACATCGTCTGATACGAATCTTGGGTCGAATTGATTATGTCTAGTCTCATGTCACTGAGGACAAGTTTCCCAATCAAGTGCCTCATCATTTCACACTACTCCAAGGCAGATCTCAGGACTGAGTCTGTAGATATGTCATACAACTGCAAGTCGAGTCTAAGACTTGATGAAAAGCCAGAGTCGAGTCATTTGAGACAGGTCTGATCTTAGTCTCAAGTCTGAGTCAGGTTCAATTATCATTTGAGGTGTTTACAAGTCGAATTGTAAAAAAGTCACATTTCAGTCTCGAGAAACCGGAAACAATTCCCGAGTCACATCCAACAAGTCCAAGTGAAGTCTTGTCTTCATTTATGACGAGTCAGAGTCAAATCCCAGTTGTTTATGACTAGTCTTACATAGAAACAAGTTAATGAGTCAAGTTCCTCATCAACCGGGACTATTCCAAGTCAGATATCAAGTCATCTGAGATGAGTTAGAGACAAGTCTCGAGTCATTTGCCACAGGTATGACCTTGGTATCGACTCACTGAAGATCATTTGATAGTATTCCAAGTCGACTGTCAAGTCGTTTGAGACAAGTCCCAAGACATGTCCAACAAGTCCAAGTCAAGGAGAGTCAGGCCTAAATACAGTCTGAGATCTGAGTCAGGTCACTGAGAACAAGTCCAGATCAAGAGGAAACATCTCCTTTGTTTACTTGTTTACTTGTTTATCTGAGCTTTTGTTTGTAATTAGTTTTTATGTTTTTTATGACATCACAGCCTTATAAAACTTTGTTACCCAGACTTTTAAGTGTTTGCACAATCAGTAAAATGCATTTCAGTGCAATCTACGGATTAATACGCTGATGAGTCAGTTTGTAGGCATTACCTTCACACACACACACACACACACACACGTCTGGCAGTTTACACTGAGAGATTGGATTATTGAAAACGGGATGGATTACAAATTGGAGCCACTGAAATGAGCGTAAAGCACAAAAACCTTTATTAACACTGACAAAGAAGAAACAATGAGGACGGTGGCTTCAGACAGCTTAACGAGGTCGTTATTATCAGACGCACTAATGAATTGCCGCTACAATGTGCAAATTCCCCTCGATTTAATTCCATTATCCTCCCTCTCCTCCATCTTTTTCCCCCGTTCAGAGAGAAATTACATTTGTTAGCCAACAATGGAGCAATCAGGTAATTGAGACGAATCAGCCGGCGGACGCCTCCGGCTTGCGTTCATGCTTAAAGAAGGTGGAGCGGCTTCACCCTCGTTTGTTTAGGAGGTCTGTATGAGACGAGGCTGTTAATTAGACTTGATGCTGATGTTCAGGTCACGCTGTCGGGTAATGAGGCACGCACACACGTCTGATTATCTGTCTGTGATTGGCTGCTGGAGGGTTAGGGTGACATCCAGTGACATCGCACGCCGCTGCTTGACAGGTCAGGTTAGGTTTCGGTCAGGGTGGTGATGTCAAACCCTAAGTCTATGCTGAGTCAGATCTCGAGTCACCAGGGACTGAAGACACTGGAATCAAGTTTCAAGTCACCGGAAACTTAGAAACATTAAATCAGTGAACTTCAGCTCGTGAACCGACCGCTTCTCGTGTGTGAAATCTCAGTAGCGATGCTGAGTTTGAAGGATTCCTCTGCGAGTTTGTCCGTCTGTTGCCTCTCTGACACCTTTACTGGTTGGTTAGCGTCGTCGTGTTGTTTCGAGAGCGCGATGTCCCCGTCAATGTCACAGACTGACTGACAGCGATACCGCTCTTCTTCTGTGGTTCGAGGCTGCCGTCGTGCAGGAAGCTGGAGGGCTCGGCTCCCCTCCTCCCTCTCTGACAGTTTATATGGAACGATGTGGGAAGGTTCCCTCTGTTTTCGTTCCTCCCTCTGTTATTTTCTCACCTCTTTCATCTCTTATTCTGTGTTTTTGGCCCGAGCCTGCAGCAAGCTCATAAACAGAGACTCAGTGGTTCTGTCTCTCCCACGCAGAGATGGAAATATAGCGCAGCAGCGTGAGCGAATGTCGCAGCAGCGCGTCCTCCCGAAGACCAGGCCTGCCTCAGACTGTGCGTGTGAATGCAGTGTGAAATGGATGTGCAAATATTATGCAAATGCACTGGGAGCATATCACAGTTTCAGATGGAGTATCTCACCTCTGACACCTTCTGTGAAGCTCCTGGAGACAGAGCTGAGAGTTTTATTAACTGGCAAAACTCCTCTGAGTCAACACGGGACAGAAACCGAGGATGTGTTTACTCTTAAAGATCTCAAACTCTTACGTTGCTCCGATTAAACACCAACATGCAAATATTTGATCTTGTTATCATCGAGGAAACTGGATGATGCTGTTAGCTGCTACCTCACTGGATATGTGACCTTTGCTGTGTCTGAAAGTTGACTTTTCATACTAAAAAGGTGGATGATTTTCATATTTAAGTATGTATTTACGGTGAGATGTCACTGAAACACACAGTTGGAGACCGTGACGGACCTTTAACTCGTCAGAAGGCGGACAGGTCCTCACAAAAGACCTGCTGCGCGTCTGCTTTCCACACCATCGCCGTCGAAGCTAGTGTCTGTTCTTCTTGCAACATATCACGCTTCCTCCAACACCAACAGTAAACGGACTCAATGTTATTCATTAGCTGATAACTAATAAATCACAAGTGCGACTGTGTGAAAATCACTGCCTCAATTTTGCACAAATGTAAAACCAGATGAGGATTGTGGTGATTTAATATACATGAACCCAGTGTTTCGTCTCCAAAGGCACAAACCTTAACTTCACATCAGGCGATCGCCTCCAGATGCAACGCCAACGCAAACGCCTGTTACGGTTTTCTGAATTATGGGTACATTTTGCTAAATAACCTTACAAATACCTTATTTATTATTATTTATTATTTTTTTATTACTTCTTATTCTTTATTTTTTTATTACAATATGTTGTTTACTGCTTTACTTACCACTCTTACCCTACTGTACTGCTCTTACCTGCTTACTGTTCTTACTTGCTGCTGCAACAATGCAAGTTCCCCATTGTGGGACAAATAAAGGTTTTCTTATTCTGATTCTTATTCTTATTATTCTTATTAAAGCCTGTAAATCTTGTCTCAGCTGAGCCCAGATGGTGTATTAATAAGTGAACTCCAGCATGACAATCAGAGATCTCCCCACCTGTCGACAGTCTGCTACTCGTCCATCCTCCAGTTTCCTCGTGTTTTTTGGGATATTTGCCTTTTGGGTTGTCTCAGTTTAGATTTACTGTACAAACATTCATAAACTCAAAGACGTTGGCGAACGCAATGAGCAACCAGCAACAAACGGCCAACAAACCGGCAAACAGAATCAGGAAGTGATGCTGTTCCTAAACGCAGCCCAATCCGGTGACCACCTTCAGCAGCTGCTGTGAATCAGTATGCCGAGTTACACTGCGTGATCACGTGCAAGACCAGAGTGACAGACCGTGATGTGACAGAAAATAAACTAATGATCACAATGATCGGAGGGAAAACAGCCCCGTCCTGCAGGTAAACAAGTGCTTATATTAGCCATGTCCCATATCCCGTTGACCTGACTGAACCGCAATAATAAGCAGGCAAAATACAGAAACACTCACAATTAAACTAATTAATTAGCAGCTCGTGCATGCAGAGAGCTTAAAATGTACATCCTGTTATATTATTTGATCCAGAGTGACTTTGCTTGAAACTTTAACCCAAGACGAGACTAAAGGACAATATGAAGCCTGTGGATTGGTTCTTCTACTGTTTTTACTACGTTTGAGCAACAATAACTGGGAGAAAGTCTTCCAGGACCTCTCAGCATCATCTTTAGTGTGTGTTTCCAGGTGCAAAGAAGCAACCAACCAGTTTCAGAGGTGAAACTTTGAACCAGAGGACAGTGGATCTCTGCTCTTCAGCCATTTGATGTCTCAGGTACGGCTGGCCACCCCCACTCCATCCTACTTGACTTTGCATGTCTGCATCTGGAATATTTAATATTTAATGAGACAGAAGAGCCATAAAAAACAGGGTCTGAGCAATTTACTCAGTGAGACGTTATCTTGATGGAGATCATGTTACAGACTAAGACCCAACTCCTGCAGTCAGTCGCTGTAATGTGTTAAAGTCCCGGCAGCAGCAGCCGAAGGTTGCGACAGCGCTTGTGAGGAAACCTCCGCATCAGCAAAACCTGGCTATCCCCGACCCCCTCCTCCACCCTCCTCCTCCCCCTCATGCCTCCCTCCCGCAGGCATCTCCAGCTAATTTTAGATAAGTGATGTTGTTGGGTCTTTCTGTCCTCATTAAGCTGGCCAGGCTCTCACACATACACATGCATCACGTAGCTCATCACTAATTTAACGCAGTGGAATTTGTTTGCTGCTGTGCGCAGCAACGCGCCGCCTCCAGGCAGGGTTTGTCTGCAAGCGGCGAAGACAGAGGCAAAGACGAACATGAAGGCAACAGCTGAGTTCAACATTTCATGCCAAAGTACGCGATGCGAGAGATGTACGGCTGATAACCCAGCGTCCAGCTCAGAGTGACGATGACGAACCGAATGATAAGTCAGGTTTCAAGTCAAACCTTCAAACAACACTTGAGTGAAATCTTGGACTTTCACTTTGGTCCAACAGTTGTACTTTATTCCATAAAAATGACACTAAAATATGAACAAATTCCAAGCAAATGCAATTAGAATAACGACTGGTCTGAAATAAAGACCTTCTCTGCTGCCAAGACCCGGCCCAGGGCTGAACTCAGACCAGGTCCAAATTGTATTTAGTCTTACTGGGTGGAGAATTGAGCTCATTGATCTGAACAAAGTCAAATATTTTTGACTAACGTCCTCAATATCAGCGATGCAACTGTATCATGATGCTAAAATACCTAATATCGAAGTCAGCATCTAGTCTCGAAATGATGTTTCCTTCTGCTTCTAATCTGGAGTTTCTCAAATATGGAGTCTGTTTCAGTTTAAAGATTGACTCACGGTTCACTTCCTTTGCTTATTTTCTAAGATGAGAGACCTTGTCAATGTGCAAAGGTGCTTTTGTATTTTATTAACATGGTTCAAACTGCTGCAACGTTCAGCTGAGTCACAGTGTCACTGTTTACAAGGTTAAAAGCAGCCGGTGTTATCAGATTCTGATTGTTTCTCCATCTTTTGTTGTTTTAGGCTGTAGACTTTTGAGTTTTGATCACTTTAGAAGTTTAGTCTCTTCTCATCTCTTTGAAAAATAAATAATTTATAGATGTGAAAACATTTTAGGTTCAAATGTTTAAAGACTGGACCCAAGATGTCTCCTATTCCGCCAGTAAATCCACTTCAGTCCAAGTTTCCACAGCACACTCGTGCAAGTTTGAGAATCCTGGAGTCACAGAGTGGATGTTGGACTTATACGGTGCAGGACTGCGGCCCCAGAGTCCAGGATTCATGCCAGAGGAACCGCGGTGAAGTTTTGGGACAGATTTGAGTTCAAGATAAATCAAAACAACTCTTCTGCTTCAAGTCATTGCTGACTTACCCTGCAATAAACACAGACCACGATCTTTCCCGAACCTTCACCAAGAGCTGCAGCTGCCAAAACATCACCATAAAAAGATGAATAATGCTGTCATCAGTGCAAGTTTATGGTGTGTTGCAAGACTTTGAAATATGCCGTCAATGATCAGTTTCAACATTTTTGCCATCTGCCAGGTTCATTAATGAAGAACATTCCCTCGTTCTGCACAGTGAAGCTCAAACATCCAAGAAGTTACAATGAGCAAAACAGATATTTGAGCAGAAAAGGACTTCAAACTCAACAAAACCAGGTGGTGAAACATTTGCTTTTGTCTTGAATGCTAAGACTCAGGTGTCACTGTGGCACTGGTAATGATGTAAGAAACTGTTTGAGCTGGATGTTTGTTTCTGAGCTACAGGGAACCAACAAATGTCACACTGCGTCACCTCTAAATAAAAAAACCTGTTCACTTCTCTCTGTTTGGCTCGAGCTGCTTCCACTGAAACACAAGATTCATCCAGACGGTGAAAACAGCCAGCGGTCGACTCACACTGATTAAACACTTCATGTTGACGTCCGTCTCATGTACGGCACATCTGTCTGTCTGTTTGTCTGTCTTCACTGGGTTAAAGCTGCCGCTCTCCTCCACATCTGCTGCAGGAGAAATAAACACTGTCACGAAAACGAAGACGTGACGAGATTAGAAAGTGTGAAAAGGAAAGAAGTTAATTACGATCGCAGAGTGAGGAGCTTCACTGTGTCAGTGCTAAAGCTAAAGCAGCCTCAGTGACTCAAGCAATCAATCAAATGGGAAATTACCACTGCAACGCAACAAACCTTGCTCATGACATGATCCAAACACACCTGTTCTGCCGAGGTTTGTCGCCACCTTTTCAACTTCAAAAACAAACTTCCTGTTTGCCCTTTTTATCTTTTGACCAAATGAACCTTCAGGAAGTGAAGTCATTCGACTGTTTGGACTCAAGAACAGGAAACCTCACACAAAAAAATATCTTTGCAGGATAAAATCAATAAAACAGCTTCGGCAAACCACCAAAGTTTGGTCACAACAATTCAAACAACAGAAACATCACCTGACAATGCTCTCTTACCTTGAACAGCCGCAGGATGTTGGCCACCATGATCGACACGGAGCTGGCCGATGCCCCGATGACGCCCACCACTTTATCAGGCTTGGCGAAGATTGGCGGGTCTCCATTAGCGCAGCGGACATCAGAGCCATCCCTCTCGATGAGAGCCTGGACGAAGGTGAGTGACTGCTCCAGAGCATAGGTGTCGCGTGAGCACGTGTCCAGGATCCGCGCCCCAAGTGTCACGTTGGGCAGCAGCTCTGGATCCTTGTTGATGAGGTCAATGGCGAACAGCATGGCCTCTAGCCGGTGGATGCCCTTCTCCTTCTTAAGCTCACCACAAGGAACACCCCTTTCACCACGGGCGTGTACGGGGAACAAACCACCCAGGATGATGTCACCATCCAGCCGGATGGAGTGGGCATACTCCTGCTGGGGCTGCTGGGAGTCCGACAACACAGCAGGCTTTTGGGAGGTGGTGCCCAGCAACCAGCAGCTCTTAAGTATCAGTAAAGAGAGGAAACAGTGGCCGGTAACGCTCAGGGGCTTCAAACCCCTCGCCATTTTGCAGTGAGTCAAGCTGCAGGGAAAGAGCGCGTGATATGATCTCACAATCGACAGGGAGGTGGCTGCAGCGGTGGTGTGGCGAGGACAGGATGAGCCAGACCATGGAGTCCCCTGTCAACCAGGCGCAGGGTCAACTGTGGCAGGCAGTCCCACCTATGAACTCTGACCCAAAGGTTTTCCTGTGTAACAGGTTCCCTGGCCTCAGGTCTGAGGCAGCGGAGGAGGCGGATCTTCAGGGTCTCAACGGCTCTGGTTTCACATTCTTCCAGAAACCTGTTGGAGGTTCAGAGAGGAGGAGGAAACAATCAATGCATGATCAATAAACCTGAGATACCTCAAGTAGAAATTCAGAGCACAGGTGCTGCTCTCTGTCTCCTGCAGAACACCAGAACAACTCTAACATAAAATGTGCTGGTGACACCACAGAGGCCGATCAGATAACATCAGAGAGTCCTACAGAAGCGAGGGGAGGGACGTGATGTGTGCAACACCATTAATTTAAGGTCAGTCACCGCTGATGACTCATCTGTTTAGACTGTTTTGAATAAATCTCACTCTTACTTGGTCTGGTGAGGTTATTTTCTCTCACACATCTAAAAAGGTTTGGCACGTCCACGAAAACTTCCATTTTTGTTGGTACGACACCTGAGAACAGTCCCATTTTCCTGTATTTCTTCCATATTTCAATGCCATCTCCCAGTGTTTTCACGTTTTCTCCATAATTTGGCCTTTTTTGTGAGTAATCATCATATATGGATCCATACTGATCATCTGTGCAACCCAGGGGCGGGCCGTGCATTTCACACCTAGGCCTTCAGTGGTGTCCTACCTGAATTAATCCACCTCATAATACCGTCATTGTGTCGCCACGGCTATTAGAAATTATCAATATTACACAGAAACGCAGTATAACAGGGCGCCGCATCACAGACAGGTATGTCATGCAGCAAGAATGAAAGCCATTACTAAAGCAAGAAGTATTTAATTAACAATGAAAAAAGTCTCCTTTCACTGCAGCCACAGCTGCGCCACATAAATAATAAGCCTCAGTATTAACCTAATAAAATGACACAGTACAGTTTGGGTTTTGTGCAGTTTTGTAGGACCTTATGAGTTCCCCGACCAGACAAACCCCCGGAGTTTAGGGCTTCGCAGGGGTTTGAATTTAAGACAAACTTTGTGTTTTGGCTGTAATCTTACAAACATTTAGCACGAACAAACGTGGGCACAGAGAAGGCAATCCCCGGACTGGCCCCGGGTTGTATGTATAAAAAAGTAAATAAAATGCATTATACTCACACAACTATTGATTATTTGTACACAAAATCCATCCTCCTTTCTTTCCTTAAGAAGAGTTCAGTTACTCTGTTGTACAGGTTGTCTGTGCGTTTCAGTTCCAACAACAAATCCTTTTCAATCAGCCATTGTCAACTGAATCAAGAGGAATCTATTTTAGTTTGTTTTTATCTTGTGAAGTTCGCTAAAGATACAGTTTGCTAGCTCTGACGAGTGCATGCTCTGACCATCCAATCAGAGGACGTGAAAATGCCGATGTTACTATGTGCCCGCTAGATGGCGCCGGTGTCGCCAACTCGAAATCTGATTGGTTACAGCAACAGTTTCATTGCCATTTGTTTTGAGTTACAGACGCCGGTGCTGATGATTCTGAAGGCCTCGAGGCAGATTTCTTTGACCCTAGCAACACATGATGTTTGAAATATGATTGGATAAAAGCTCCAAGGTGATTGGTAAACTACATTTGTAGATCATTTTCTTGAACTCACACACAAAAAAGTATTAAATTAAAACTTGCAGAGGATGTGACATCTTTGTTTTAATCTGTTGTACCTGTTTGTGTGTCCCAGCTTCATGTTTGAGTCCTCCATCAAACACAAGAAGGAGGACTTGTAAAGATGGCCTACTATGCTACAAGCAGGAGGTGGAACGGACCAACTGTATAGGACAATCTGACTGTTTTGTCTGTGCGGTATTTATTAAATCCACACTTTTGATCAGAAGTGCTTCAGTAAACACACATATTATAGTGCAAAATGTCCAGTGCAATCGCTAATACACTGTTGTAGAAGCTTGGATATAAAATATATAAAAGATTTGGGCCAATTTATTTTAATTTGACATTTATGCAACATCACTTGAGTCATAATGTGATCTATGCTCATTAAATTATACTTTTATTACTTACTATTATTTGGTATCACAAGAAAATGTCCCTATACTTGTGATAACCCAGACTTCCACGTTGGTCGAGGCTGAAATATCTTAACAACTGTTAGAACGATTGCCTTGGTACAAACGTTCATGGTCCTCAGAGGATCAACCCTAACATCTGGTGGTGATTCACAGACCTTTCCTCTGGCGCCACCAACTGGTCAAAGTTTTCCTTTTCCCTCCTACTTTATATTAACATCTATTTGATGAACTAGCACCAACCTTGATATAGATGTTTGTGGTTCCCAGAGGATGAACCCTAATATTTGGTGGTGATTCACACACTTTTCTTAACAGCTATCTTAACATCTACTTGTTGGATTGGCACCAACTTTGGTACAGAAGGTCATGGCTCCCAGAGGATGAATCCTAATGAGTTTGATGATTAACGCATGACTTTTTCTTTAACGCCACCATCAGGTTACAATATCTATTTCCACGAAACCAAAGATCTGCATGGCTAGCTACCATCAGCTGGACTTTAATGTACTTTGTTAATCTATATGAACACTCAGTGGTCTTAACAATATGACATGAATACGGCCTTGGATCACGACTCAAGTGGCCGACAAGTCCTCCACGTGAATATCTAAAATACATTGTTAGTCCTCGCCATATAGAGCGCCACGCAGAAGCATCATCATCTGTCTGTGCCTTTAAAAACATGCGTACGAAATTATTACCACACATTAAATCTGTTTCTGGAAGCAACAGCGCTACGGGTCATGGTTAAGTGAGTTAAAATCACTTATTTGTTAATGAAGCTTCATCATCATGATTGCTGTAAACAATGAAATTACAGTTATGGGACATTTGTGGTCATGTCTCAAAAATAAGCTGTGGGTTGCAAACAGGAAACTAACAGTTGTAATAAATTTAAGTTCTGACATTTTCCACCCTGTGGAGATGCTGCCGCTCCATAACTATTTGAAGAAAGTGAAAGCATGTTTATTTGCGGGATAGATTAAAATGTGAAATGCTCAACTTCAGGTGTCCACATACTTTTGGCCGCTTGTGAATCCAAACATTTGACGGTTACACTGTGAGTTTCTTTCTCGGATGCTCTTTTTACGTTTGTTTCCTCCATGTATACACCTCGCCTTCTGTCTCTCAGCTTAAATAAACTATATTTGTCAGCCACGCGCACATTTTCAGGAACACCACGAGATTAAACGCCTCGCGCGCACACACAGAAATCACGTTTGCAAACGCGCGCACCAAATCTCAGAGGTATCGCCAAGACAATAAGTGCGCACGCAGGCACACGGTTGGCTCATTTTCACGCACACACAAACACAGACACACACACACCCGTCAATAAGTGCGCACGCAGACACACGCTTAGCTCATTTTCTCACACACACACACACACACACGGAGCGAAAGACACGCTAAGACACGCGCGCGCGAGAGCATCAGCACGAGCTCAAGTTGCATTCCAGCAGAATCAGCTGAAATCGTTAAAAAAACCCGAATCTGACCCGAGACCAGCCGCGACACACCTAATTTGAGATCCGTCCAGCACTGAGTGAATCGTTATTGACTGATCGATGAATGAATCGACTGATTGATTGATTTTACTGGTGGAAGACAATAATCTGGGGGCTGAGCGTGAGAGCTCGCATCTCCAACAAGGTCCCAACCAGAAAATCAAATATAATAATAATAATAACAACAACAATAATGTGCAGTCTGCTTTGTTTTAAACATGATATGATATCTCGTTAATGCTAAATGTTGTGTTCAGGTACCTTCTCTCTCCGCAGCAGGAGCAGGTGTTTCCTCCGTCAGTGTCACAGGTCAGACAGATGTTTTCAGTCTCCAGCTGTTTATCACATCACACAAACATTTTCCGCTAAATTCCTCCGCGGGGACTCGGTCCGGTTCCGCATCAGCATCCATCAACCGTAAAATAAATAAATAAACAAACGCACTTAAATCCAAAACGCACTTTTTTCTGTCCCCGCAGGTACAGAGCAGAGCTGATCCCGGTCCTGGCAGAGCAGCGGTAAATTCCTCTGAACAGCAGGTTTCTGCCGCTCCGGATCACCTGCAGGTGTCGGTTCGACTCCCCACCGCGTCCGGAGCCCGGGTCCAGGTCCTCCTCCGTGCAGCAGCTGATCAGTGAGTCGGGCTGGTCACCACAGAAAAGACATGTTCACATCAGAGTCGAGTGGTGACAGAGGACTGAAGTCACGGACGCGCGTTTTTCCGCTTCTCGCAGCTCTCCGGAGTGCGCGGTGCGGCGCGGCGCGACGCGGAGCGGCTGTCCTGCGTCACAGGAAACACGGGAGGCTCTTGGGCTCATAACACCAGCCGAGTCCAGGCTGATGGGAGTCTTGGGGTCTTATCAAGTTCCCCAGCCACAGAGCCGGTCTCGGGTCCGAGCTGGAGAAGCATGATCCCGGTCCTGACGGGAGAGGAAAGTGCGTCCGATCACACGCAGTAAAACGAGAAAGGAAGAGCGTGCGCGCGGCTCGTGCAGTAACAGATGAAGTTAATGAGCTTCATCATGCAGCTTGTCAGAGAGAGAGAGCAGCTGTGGAGGGTTAAAGCAGCAGGGATGGAGGCAGGACGCCCCCCAGCGGACAAACACAGCAGTTACACACAAACAGCTGCTGCAGGTCCTGACTGTGGACTGGTGTTACAACTGGTGTTGTAATACTGAAAATTATTAAATGGACAGATTCACATTGTGTTCAGCTCTATATTAAAATGTGACATTTGGATGTTTTAATTTTTTTCACAACAATCGCTGACTGAGCAGAAAACATCCAGATTAGTCTAAAATTCAACGGCAGAGAACAAAAGTTTTATTCGGCTCCAGACATTATCATGTCCTCTTCACTGATCTACACTGAAAAATTGCAGCAATGCAATATTTTGCACCCCTGATGGAAATTTGCAATAGGCACCAGGCACATGTACATGAATGCCTCTAAGCAGAGAACGGCATTATGGGTAACCATTTGTTTGAAATGGGCTTAATATACACATACAACTCTTGCAAGAACCAGGTTTAAAACAAAAACACAACATCTGTACAAGTATAGAAAAAAATGTGTTTGCTAATAAAATGTTGCAGAATTTATTATTTGAAAAACTAAAATGTTCAAACACTCATTCAAAAAGTACTTGTGTGCAGTGTTTTGTATAAAGTTATACATAAATCGAACAGCTTGTTAACTAAAGTGTGACCAAAGTGTGTTTCACGATGATCTGAGTGGTAAAATATATTTATTTTGAGTGCAGTACGACTGGTTTGAATGAAGCGATCTTCCAGCTGCAGCATCTTCACACGATAATGGAAAAATTGTTCTTCCTATTCGTCGCTTAGTCACCAAAACATGAGAAAACTGGGTCCAACCTGACAAATACATAAGCTCCTCTTAAAGAGCAAGTCTTCATGAGGCCACAGGCTGCAGATTGTGATGAGCTCCAGCAGAGGGCGTCCTCAGCTCTCAGTTCTTCTCTGCAAACTACTCACATGCTCTCAAACACAACAGGAACCTTGAACTTCAGTGTGCTCCTTCAAATGAGGTTGAAGCTCGTCAGGTCAGCCTGAGGTCAGCTGATTTTTAATCATGTGATTTGTTGGTGTCACTGTCAGCACCATCAGCTGGGTGTTTCTGCTTTGATATCAAATAAAAAATCACTTGATCAGATGCAGACAGGGAAGCGTTTTACATTTACGGAACATGCCAGTGCTTTTCATAGCTGAGTGCATTGTGTCCTAATGATCTAACAGTCTGCAGTAATACATTAGATAATCACGCAAACATTAAATAACCAATCAGTTTTGACACATAAAACTAAAATATTGATAGAAAAAACTGAAAAAGTGCATTGATTAGATTCTGAAAAACCAAGTATGTATTGTACATCGTCAACAAATACACATTTATTGGAGCTATCAGCAAACATTCAGGAGCAGGACCACACCTCAATCTGTCACTTCCCTTAAAATATCCTCCTTGCCCTCTCTTCCCTGTTTTGCTCTCACATTTCATTGTCCATAGGGTCCTATGGGGGCAATCGTGCCTGGGTGCTATGGCAGATCCCAATCAGAAGCTTCCCCAAACTCTGCAACACCTGAAGAATTGGCTTACTTTCTTAATCCTGTCAATAAAACGAGTCAGATGCATCCGATTGATTATGTGGTCCTTGCTGGTGAATTACAATAAATGATCATGAAGCCCTGTGTAGGCAGTCGGACAGTTGCTCTACTCAGTGTGGTTGACAGCTGAGATGATCAGAGGAGCAGAGTTCTTACCACCGTTGTTGTGACAAGGACTAAAGAGTGGGTAGAGCCTCTCAGTGAAGCAGCAGCCAGTGAAGGAGTAGATAAGAGCTGCAGCACCAACATCATAGAAGGAGACCAGACCCTCGTCATGATCCACAAACACCCCGACCTTCTCAGGCTGCGACTTCAGAGAGAGACGGACTCCCGGGCCAGTAAGAGCTTCATATTCATTTTCATTCCTCAACCAAATCATCCAGTAACCGTCCCGAGGACACAGTTGAATTTCTCCCCTCCTGTTGATTGACCGTCTGACCACTCCCAAATCCCAGTCAGTCTTTCCTTTAACCTGAACCTCGTAGTAAAATCTTCCTGAGGAGAAACCCTGTTTTCCCAAGACGTTGAGACAAGCGTTAAATCTCTTCAGACTGTCCGGGAGATTCCTCTTTACTTCACCATCATGCACTTGTTTTCCATCCTCCGAAACGAGGAGCCAGGGATTTGCTGTGTCAGGATCCAGTGTCACATCCACTGCATACTGCTGGACCCTCTTCAGCTCCACCTCAACAAGCATCTTATTAATCCGTTCACTCAGCATCTCCCCCAGCTGATGCACAGTTTTCACCGCAGTCCCGTCATATGAAGGTGGACAGACACTGACTTCTGTCCAGTCCTTGGTGGGTGGAACAGCGTTCAGGGTTGGGAAGCTTTGGACAAGGAGAAGCTGGTCTTCAGACTGTGAGAGCTGCTTCACCTCAGTGCTTCTCTTCTTCAGCTCAGAGATTTCCTGCTCCAGCTCTTTGATGAAGCCCTCAGCCTGTTTCTCTGTCTTTCTCTGCTTCTCTCTGATTGTATCGATGAGCTCGGCCTGGCTTCTCTCAACAGACTCCTTCAGAGCTCTGAAGACCTGAACACCAACTGCTATCTCTCTGTCTGCATCTTCATTACTGAGCTCCACTGAGCGTCTGATCTCCTGAATCTTCAGTTGTCTCTTCTGGATCATCTGCTGAATGTCAGCCTCTGTCTTTCCCAGCTCAGCCTTCTTTCCTTCATATTCTTCTCTCATAGGAACAACATAATGTGTCTTATGGTCTAACACAGCACAGAGCATGCAGATACACATCTCATCAGTCCTACAGAACAGCTCCAGCAGTTTATCGTGCTTCAAACACATCATTCTTTCCAGGTTCTCCACGGGCTCGACCAGCTGATGTCTTTGTAGACGTGAAGCTGTCAGATGAGGCTCCAGGTGAGTCTCACAGTAGGAGGCCAGACACACCAGGCAGGACTTCAGGGCCTTCAGTTTGGTTCTAGTGCAGACGTCACAGGGAACTTCTCCTGGTTTGCAGACTTGTTGCTCTGAGCTGCTGCCGGCTTTCTGTTGAGCTGACTGTCTGAACTGAGCAGACATCTCAGAGATCAAAGTGTTGACCTGCAGCTCAGGTCTTGTGTAGAAAACCTCTTTACAGTTGGGACAACGACAGGGGACATTAATGTCCCAGTGTTCAGTGATGCAGGTTTTACAGAAGTTGTGTCCACATGAGGTGGTGACTGGATCAGTGAAGACATCCAGACAGATGGAGCACAGGAACTGATCCTCAATCAGCATACTGCTGGCAGCAGCCATTTCTACACAAAAATACAAAACAAAACTGAAATTACATGACATTTTACTAGATATTTCATCCAACTGAGGGATACATTTAGAAAAGACAATGCAATCTGAATCTATAGTCTTTGGGCTAAATCTGGTTATTTGTACATCAGCAAATAAAAATAAACAAATAAAATACGTAGAGGTCACAGCAGCAGGTGGAAAGAGAGAGGGAGTGGGAGCTTGATGACAAAAGAAGGCCTGGCTATCAATGGTAGAAAGAGTCTGTGGTCACCATGGAGATGGAGATGAACCTCCTCTTAAAATGCAACACATATGATAATGTTGGAGCTGAACTTAATCTGTTAATCACAAACTGTGGTATTCATCTGAATCCATGTGCTGTTTTCTGTTGGTAGAGATTAGACAACTCAGACTCCAGTCTCACGTCTCAAGTTACCAGTCAGACTGGAACCAATGACCTGCGCACACAAGAGACACCTAATGTGTGTAGGAGGGTGCAGAGCGGTGCAGAACTGGTGTCCAACTTGGCTACCGCCAATCGGTTTTCACACTGACTGGTTCCCGTTCATGTGCAGAGATTGTCTTCATCTAGCAGCAGCAGATGTGGAGAACCAGTTGGGACATAACTGGCCTTCGTGGAGTATTGTGAATTGGTTCAAAATGGTCCTGTTGTTCTCACACTTATGTAAAAGTAACCTGATACAGCTTTGCAGCAATGTGGTGCTAAACTCTGATCAGTTGAGAAGGTTGATGGAGGAGACAGATTGACAACAGACTGGATGCTTTTTACATGATATTTGAAGACAAGTGGAGCAGCTTTGGAACCATGCTCTGCTGAACTGTCAAGATGATAGGTGAGAAGTAGCTCCTTTAACGCAAACAATTTGATAAAACATCTAAAGAACCAACAAGGAGTTTGCTAATGTGGCAACAACCAACCTAGCACCGAACACTTGAGAGGGAAACAAATCAGTCCAGGGATAAACCATGGGCAGTAAAAAGACAGAAGCAATAAAGATAAGATCAGAAACTGAACTTTGTGTTTGGAGAATCGTTTTTGGGGGGTTCTAACGCACTTTTTAGCAGATATTGAGTTGGTGGATGTTGTCTCTTTTGGCGTACTCACCAGCGTTTTGCAGAGATTCTGCTGCTTCCTTGAGAAAAACCTGATGGGTTCAGTTGGACTGTTTTGTCTCGACTGCAGCTCAATCTTTCACTTTCAGTTAAAAGAAGTCTGATTTTAAAGCTGTTTATCTTTCAGTGTTGCTCCTCCTCTTGCTTCTGTGGGTGAGGTTTGATTGCGTCCTTGGGAAGTATGAAGCCTGATGGCTTGCTGGAGGATTACAGTCACCAAGAGAACATACAATCATTCACAGAGGTCAGTACAAGTACAGGCCCCAGCACTCCCTTTACAGTCCTACAAACACTCCAAGAACCAACCTGTACCCACAAGAGGAAGTACCGGCGTTTATATGTGTTATCAGGACATCTGCCGGCTGCACCAGAAACCATGAACCACAGGTTCTCACTGTACAAAGAAATGGGCGGAGCCACCGTGACATCACCCAGAAGTTTCTGAAGACTGACTGTGAAACTCAGAGTGTGGTGGATCTGGATGTCAACTATCTTGGCAGTGTGTGACGTCACCTAACTCCCACCTAATTCAAAAAATAGTCAAACAGGTGTCAGGTGGGCGGCGGTGAGGCGGGGCCGAATGATGCATGGTTGCTGAAACACGGCAGACGGATAGCTGTCAGTCAAAGAAGCCCCGCCCCTTCATTCTGCATAACTTTAGGTGTTAATCTGATTTAAAGGAGTGAGTTCTATATAAATTCAGCCCGTACAGTCGTCATGAACGGGGAAACTAGCTGCAGAGACCAAACCGTTGTTTGTACCAGGCTGTAAACATGTTTACTGCTGCATTTTAACATGGGGGTCTATGGGGACTGACTCGCTGCTGGAGCCTCTGGTGGACGCTCAGGGAACTGCAGCTGTGACGCTGCAGCTGCAGGGTACAGGTTGAATTTCTGAGCTTTAGGGACACCGAATCCACGCTAGATGGTTTAGTTTCCTCATTAAACTGTACTGAATCCAAATTACTACACACAAAAAGCAAGAAAATAACTCATACAACTCAGATTTAATCCCTCTGAATTTACAGTTTAGTATAAAATGAACATTATATTAGTTTTAAAGCACGTTGTAGCCTGGTTTCATATCCTATCTCTGTATTAGTGTTCCTGTACCACCTTGCTCACAGCCTGAGGACATCGGACTTGAATCTCTGATCTATGTATCTGTTGGTTTCAAACTGACTCAAGACTTTGCAGAACCAAATCTTCTCTAACGAATCCCCGTCTGCTAAACAAGGACTGTTACTGACGTCACCTATATTCAACATTAAAATCTCTAATAGGGTGTAACGGGGGGGTTTAAGGACATGGACAGTCATGTATATAATGTATTATAGACTGTGCTGCTTGTCTCATTTTAAAAATGTTTTCTTTAATGATTGATGATGAGTTTTACTCCTGCTCTGGTTGGTTGTTGCAGCTTGTGGCTCCAGGATAAACTGAATAAACTGTTGATTTTCATTAAACTTTACATAAAATAACATGAAACAGCATGTCAGGATAAAAATAACAACATTTGGAAGCTGTTACTTGTCACTACAATTGTGTAAAATCGGTGTAATCTGTGTTGCAAATAACACAGAAACAGTTTCAGTTCAGTTTGTTCCTGCAACTTGTTATTCACAAACGCCATGAAACTCACATCCATCGCAGACTCATAGGTGGCCCAGTTCTGATCATCCTCGCCCACAACCAGCAGCAGAGGACACCAGAGTCGTCCCACCTGCCCAGAGACAGACAGCAGCAACGTTTCAGCTTTTATCAGCAGCTTCAATTATCCATGCATCAGTCAGACGTCACAGGTGGATGCACCGGGCCTAACTGCGAGAGCATGCAGCTGTGACATTCAAAGGTAAACAAAGATGAGTAAACAATTAACAATTAACTATACAAGTTGGTGAAAAACAAACAAATAGGATAAATACATAGATATGGATCCACATACGTAAAGAAGCAACAATGGATACAGCAAAATAAAGTGCTGTACAGGCATTCATGTACGAATGAGTACCTAGTAAACAGCATTCATGGATGTATTTGGCAGTGGTGATGATGGTGCATGTAAAATTGTGTATTTTAATCACTGAAGGAGTAAGTTGTAAGGAAAAAAGGAAAATATGTCCTTTTGAGGGCAAAGGAGTTAAAAAACAGAGGAATTAACTGTGTGAAGAAGACTCACGTCCATTTTGAGAGAAGGGTCGGTGGGGATGGGCAGCAGCAGATCATGGTAGATCACTTGGTTCTCCTCGTTAATGCAAGTCTTCCCAGCATTTCTGATTGGACAAAAAAAACTTTAAACTAGTCGGATGGACAGATAGATCAATAAATTACAAAATGAACACAAAAGGGGAGCGGGGAAATGATCAGTGGTGGAGCGCTTTAATAGCTCGAACTTACTTGTCAAAGAAACTCATTATTTGTTCCAAAGGTTCATCAACTCATGTGCAGCCACGAGTCCCACCAATGCACACAGCACACCTGAGCTACAAATACAGGTTTTACACAAGATTAGCTGAGACAGACCTGATCCATCCAAAATCCATTCACAGAACTGAAAAAAGTAGAAATGTCTAAAACGACTTTATCCGGTTAAGCTTTTTAGAGCTTCATGAGCAACAGTCACACTGAAGTTTAGACCAAAGTCGGGTCATTTCATTGGAATCAGTGGATTCAATTGCTACGTTGAAGAAGCTTGTCTCAAAGCTTTTGTTTTGTTGAGTTCAGCTTTGGTGAATTTTAACTTGCTGATTCATAAAATGGACCAGCAAGCAACTTTGTCTCCTTTGCCTCAAATGGCTCCTTGTTTCCTCGATGAAAGGAAAAGAGACTCAGAAGACGGACTTGAGACAACATGTTTTCAGGAATATGAGATGCCTCACAGAAGGTTGTCTCTGTAGAGACATATTTCTGATGATGACAGCACAGCTGTATCAACTTGTCTGGAGGTGTTAATGGCTCTGCAGCGTCTTGTGATGCCTCAGGCCTTAGGGGGCACAGAGTTACCCCATTAGACAAACATACACTCATGCATTATTCTTCATACTGAGAGTAGATCTGTCCAACTACAGTTTATGAGGAAACTCTACCGCTATACTGTTGTTAAGGTTTTACGTTTATGGTTTGATTGATTGATACTTCTGGAAATTTATGAGCATCAAGTTGTTTTTATTGCTCCTTTACCACGACGATACACAAGATCATTTAGCTAGTAGGAAGTCAATATGGCATTTGACAACACATCTGTTAGGGAGCAAAGAGAACCAGTGGGTCCAACTTGTTAACACATTAGCTGTGTGGTACCATCCAGTTTTATTTAACGAAAGTTGCAGCATGGTTTCCGGTCATCAGACAGAAGGCACTTGAGTACTCCATCAAGACAGTGTGCCCAGTTTGTTGGCTGCAACAACACAACCTATGCTCTTGACCCTCTCTACTTGCAGGATAAGGTTCCCTGCACCTTTTCCCCCTGAATTTCAAGCTTAAAGGTTTCTGTACATGAGATCAACTCCCCAGCACTCCCCTCATTAGTGGAAGTGGTGTATCACTACTAAAAAGGGAGTCAGTTGATTGGATGTAATTCCCATGCTCATTGAGTTTACCTCAAAGTACTGATTGTCCACCATCTTGCCAGTTTCAATGGTGATTTTAGGTGTCAGGTAGTCCAGGGCCAGGGAGGCAATTCCATGGGAGGCCAGCAATGCTGCACGGTACTCCAACCATTCTGCTCCTACCTGAGGGCAGGAACGGGGAAAATAAATTTAGGTCAATTCAATTCAATTCAGTTCAATTCAATTTTATTTATATAGCGCCAATTCATAACAAAAAGTCATCTCAGGGCCCTTTACAAACAGAGCAGGTCTAGACCACACTCATTACTGTTAATTACACCCAACAGTTCCACCATGAGCAAGCACTTGGCAACAGTGGTAAGGAAAAACTTCCTTTAACCTCCTAAGACCTAAACTCTTGCATGGCATGCTTTATTGATTTCTCTTTGTTATTTGGGTTGATTGGGACCTGCTAAGTGTAAAAACAAATAATTATTTTTTTGCATTCCCAAAATGTGTTGTCCACATATGTGGACGCCAGGTCCTAGGAGGTTAACAGGCAGAAACCTTGGGCAGATCCTGGGGCAACAACCTCTACGTCAGTGTCAGTAAACCAAAAAAGCTCACTGTGGGTGAGAGGAAACATCAGAGAGGACACCACTAACAGTAAAACAACAGCTTCTTCACCTCTACAGGTTGCAGAGGCCCAGCATCCACTCCAGGATACACTGCAGCTTTTATAGCTGCATCAGTGACGGTATCGTGAATGGCTTTGTCGCAGTTGGACAGCCCTCAACCATAATGTTCTACAAAGGATGGTGACAACTGCTCAGGTGTACAAAAGGATATCATGTATGGTTTTAGAGGACTGGCTTTCTGATCCTTTCCTAATGCAGCAGGGAACACACAGGGAGAAGGCAACTGGCAGGAACAACTTCTGTAAGTGATCCTTGTCAGACATTGGTTGAGTCGGTCTGTTTCCAAGGCTTTTTAAGAGGATGTGAGGTGGTTTCCATGGATCACAACAACTACTGCGGCATTCTCCTTGCCACCACCACCATTTCTAACAGTTCCAGGGTAGTTCTCAGAACAAAACCACCCTTTCTGATCATTTAGGACCATTTGCTTAGGTTGCAGTCTTGGATGTGACTTTTCCAGCACGTTGCAGTAAAGAAAACTTTATTTGGAACAGCGCCTTGATAAAAGATCTGTAGCATCTTGTTGCACACAATAAATGACACAAGCTCTAAGGTACTTGTATGTATTAACTACCTCAGCATCCTCTCCCAGAATGCTAACGGGATTGACAACAGTCCTAGCTAACAGTTTACTGCTAAAGATTTCCAGTTGTATCTTCATTAATATGTGAATCAGTGAACATGCAGCCTTCATACAGCTGCGTAGACCAGACTGTTAACCTCGTACCGTGAAGGTTTGCTGCCATGCCTGCAGGAACTATGTAACGCACTTCACTGTGTTGGCATAATAAATGCAAGAAATGTTAAACTACCTTATAATTTTAATCTCTCCATGCATGACCATTTACCAAAACGTTGCTTACGTTGTGTTTGAACTGCAGTTAAAGTATTCAGAGGAATGTGGTTGCTCAAGAGATGTTTATTCATTTGACACACCATACATGTTACAATGATACATTACTACAGTCAGTAGACATATGTGAATGAATGAATTTGGCCGCATCAACAGTTTGTCGAGAAGACCAAAGGATGGCATTTAGTCCAATGGCATCGGACCTTTTGTCTGACATTGTTTACGTCAAATCAATCAAAAACATAAGAATCAACAGTTGCATTACTCAAAAGGCTCAGGAGCGAGCTTTCATAAAGATATGAAATACATGTGGCTTTCCCCCTTGTGTTTAGGATGTGAGGTGGAGTGCTGGTGCGGGGTGTCAACATGTGGAAAGGTGGGTCTATGGCTTGCAGAGGAAGATGGGCCATGACTCTGCTTGCCTGAAGTTGTTAACACATTTGACTTTGGACTGGCTGCAATCCTGAGTGTTGCGCATACTAAGACAATGACACACATGATCGGGCTGGTTTGTAATCAAATATCTGCTAATTTGGCTAAAAACTGAAAGCACGGCACTGACAGTCTGCATACAGACTTAAAACCTTCAACTGTGATTACATGATAGTGTCGGTTCAGGAGGGGGACTTCCTGAACCTCTCAGGACTATTAGTTGTTGCCTTGGTTACAGATGGGAAAATGAAGTTGCACCACTGTACAGGTTCTCTCTCAGAAAGACCAGCATCTTCCTCCAGGCGTCTTCCTGAGCGTGAGAATGTGCCACCGTCTCTCCGCCCCACAGAGCCATCACTGCAACGACAACAGGAAACTCAAGCAGGCATCAAAACTCCAGCCTAAAGTCCGGATATCACTCAGTTTCAGACTGTCACTGGCCCTGTTCACACCTGTTACTAACGTGGGTGATCCGATCACCAAGTGGACGGCTCCGATTCTCCACATGCATCAAATCTGTGTAAAACTTTCACTGAAAGTTCACAGGAAGAAATAACAGAGTTGACTGAAGGCAAATACGCCCAAATCATTAAGACCTCGTCATAGTCGGAGGTTCACAAAGTTTCTCCAAACTCAACAAACAAAAGCACCTGCACAGTGTGAGTGAATGTCGACTTTCCTCATGGGCGACAGAATGTGGCATGTTTTTCTATTTGTATGTGTTTTTCGTCAATATAACGTCGTCTCATTTCATAAAAGTAGAAACATGGTCAAACCAGTTATAAGAGTGGGCTCAGTAACTTGACCTTAGCTGGTAAATGATGGCAGGTAGCCATGACGCACTTGAAATGCAAGGCAACTGACGGCGTAGAGACACAATGTTTGTCCACACAAAGGAAAAAAGTCACGTATGACATTTGCAGAATTAACACAGTTAACAACTCACAACACCGTGTGACTCAAAGGTCATCTGCTCCTTGTCTTGGCAGGCAGGTTGAGCCCGCGGACTTTCATTATGGCTCGGGAAACATCCCTGTACTGTCTGCAACAAGGCCGCAGCCAGGACCACCTGTGTGGTCCAAGCGGTTGGATCTGACTGAGTCCTCAAAGCATCAGGTAAATGCACACCTGTACTTAGAGCTGTCCACTTAGGATCGGACCACTTAGACACATGTTTATGGCAGATTTAAAACGGGCCGCCACCAGCAGCCTCAGTGTGAAGGTGAACCTACAAGTCTGACGTGCGTGGACTGTCTTGAAGATGCTGGTTCTGAAGTGCGGCATGTACGGAGGCTCGATCAGGTGACCGGTGTTCGGATAGGACAGGACAGTCAGCAGGTGGCTGTTCCCCGCCCGCTCCATCATCTCCTTGATCTGTAAAACAGAAAATTAAATACTTTGTGAGATGTTTTTATTTTTTATTTCTACGTGCATTTCATGTGATTTAAACATTTCTATCATTGGATGTCGTCGTGTCAGGAGACTCACATCCATCGCGGACTCATAGGCGGGCCAGTTCTGATCATCCTCACCCACAACCAGCAGCAGAGGACACCGGAGTCGTCCCATCTGCTCAGAGACAGACAGCAGCTTCAAGTGTTAATGCATCAGTCAGGCGTCACAGGTGAAATCATTTATCTGTGGTTTTTCGGGACATTAGTCACGGGTACAAAGCCTAATTCATCAACAAATGCCTTATTTTGTCGATTTAGGAGAATACCAAAAAAGACAAATTCATCATTTAGTCCCTGACAGAATTGTGAAATTTGTAGGTAATGTATTGTCCAATCAAAAGCAAATATGGCATAAAAATATGAAAGGCACTTTAATGAATTGTATAAAGAAGAGACAGAGAGAGACGCTGTGGTGTTACATGCCTCCACTTTGAGAGAAGGGTCGGTGGGGATGGGCAGCAGCAGATCTCGCCAGATCACCTGGTTCTCCTCGTTGAAGCGAGTCTTCCCAGCGTTTCTACCCACACAGATAAATATAATACACACACGTATTGCTACAGCAAAGATAATTGGGTCATTCAAATTCAAAAGGATTCATTCTGGAAGATGTTGTGAGATGATTATCAAAATCATAAAGCAACTCAGATCACGTCCACTTACTTGTCAAAGCTGGTCAGTATTTCTTTCAAAGATCCCTCAACTGGCTGCACATGACTCCCGCTAATACACACTGCACACCTGAGCTGAGAGACCACACACACACACACGGGCAAAGTGGAAATGGATGAAAGAAACCTTTCGGGGGAAATACTGACAGTTCTTATTATCTGATTATCAGCTTAGAGCTCCGTGAGCAGCTGTAACGCTGAGCAGAAACGCTCCTGAACACAGGCTGAAAGGCTCCTGTTTCAGTTTATTATTGTGAAAGGGGCTATATGATGATGATGATATTAGCATGGTCTCCAGTCAGTCATGAAGCAGGAGTCCAAGGGCCAATTAAGTTCTGTTCAGGTCCAAGTTTTAAAATATTGCTCTGTTTAGGATCAGGCTAGCTAACTCGCTAACCAGTAGTAGACTAAGTGGTAGAAAGCTAGCTTGGCGTGCTCGATTGTGAGATTAGCTGCACAATATACGCCTTCAAGGATGTATTCTGCTTCCGGTCACAATCGCTCAGTGGCATGTTGCTATTAGAAAAACTAGCCACACCAAACTGCAGCCCCACGGTACTGTCGCCATCTATCCAATGAGGAAGTCACTTGTGTTGAGTTGTCTGATCCAGCTACAAACAGACCTTAACCAACCTTTATTCAAGTGAAGCTATTTTAAGAAGCTTAGAGAAACTTTCAGATGTAGCTATCTTACCTTGATAACTTCAGAGTAAACAGACAATTTGAGGGTCATGCTGGTGCCCAACGAAAGACCCAACATGCCGATCCTGCTGCCAAGGACCTGTGGGTGCTTCTCCAGGAGTCTATAGGCCGCCTGCAGCAGGAAGGCTAACGGTTAGAGCCGCAACACTGAGGCCAGGCTTTGAACATTTTGTGCAACATGAAGCTTTGGTTTGTGTGGATGAACATGCACATCAACCAGAATCGAGTTTGCATTTAATTTGGTAATCTGTGTTCAATGCCAATGAATGTCCGACAGCTTTAAAGATCAAATCTGAATTCTCTTTGAAAACATACCACAAACCAGGCCTCATCGTGTCTTTGCAGCTGCAGCTAACGTGATTGAAGTTGTGCAGTTGCCGGTTATGTTACCTCCTCAACCTGTGCTGCCTTGCCCTGAGGTTTCTATTTTTTGCTTTATCTTCTGTATCTGATGTCACATGTTGTGCAGATCCCCAAGTCCCTCCGGGGCAAGTTAACTTGGCTCTGTAATTACACATTCTTCGTAGAAACCTCTCCTGCCTCCTGGGACAAATGCAGCCACATCCAAACATTCTTTCTGATTATCGCTTCAGTCTTCCTGCCCCATAACTCTCATGTCCTTTCAGATCTAACCACTCCCTCCTGTGCTGCTTTGACCTCCTTCCTGTTCCTTCCTCCACCTGATCCTCCCCACCCAAGTCACTCACCTGCTTCACATTTCACCCGATTCCCCTGAGTCCAGCAGTCTTAAGTTCACTTTCATTGGCACAACACCAGCTTTTCACAGTTCAACAACTTTTTTCTGAACCTGTCCTGGTTTAATGATCCTCCAATCCAGCCAAGCTTTTGGATTGAGGTCTATTCTCTGATATAATCATTAAATTCAATTCTGTTTTATTTATAGAGCGCCAATTCACAGCCACGGTCATCTCAGGGTGGGTCTAGACCACATGCATTACTATAATTACACCCAACAGTTCCACCAAGCACTCGACGACAGAGGCAAGGAAAAACTTCCTTTAACAGGCAGAAACCTTGGGCAGATCCTGGCTCTACATCTGCCCTGACTGGTTGGGGGAAAGAGAGTATATACAGCTACAGTAAATACAGTAGCACACATACAAGTTGTACATAAAGATAGACTTGATGGTACACCTCATTACCAGTCGAACTGCTGCTCTTATCAGGCTGTTGACCTTGTTGTATCTGTATCACATGTGGTCAATCACTGACCTTGATCTTTCTGACATCATAATACAGCAACAACAACTCTCAGATGGTGTCCGGTTTGAGTGAGGGTGAATGACCCAGTTTTTATAGATTTATTGACACATAAACACACAGTCACAGATTACAGACTCACACCCTGGTGTATGCAGACTTTTAACAAGCATAATTCAGCACGATCCTGGCAAACTGTCACACCCAAAATGTTTGGCAATGTTTTTATTGGTGTACGTCGGCAGGGTGCCCCATGTCCTCTGTATGTTTTTAAAGAGATCTACGTTAAACACAGAAGATGTTTTGAAATGCTGAGAGTTTTTGAGTGTCTGGGGCTTGAAGATGAGAACAAGAGCTGCGATTGGCTGCTCGTGTTTTCTTGACGAAAGACTCAGTTCAACTGAAAATCTTAGTTTCAGCTTTAGTTTAGGACTACAATATCAAATGTTCTAGGCTGCTGCATTGTCTTAAGGCGTATTGTGAATGGACATTTATCATTTCACTGTAGTTTAAACAGTTAATTAGTTTACCTCAAAGTACTGATTGTCCACCATCTTCCCAGTTTCCCTGGTGATTTCAGGCGTCAGGTAGTCAAGTGCCAAAGAGGCAAAGCCGTGGGAGGCCAGCAGAGCTGCACGGTACTCCACCAGCTTCCCTCCACCCCCCCACAGATCCAGGAGGCCGGGAAAGGGTCCTGGACCTTCAGATGAGCCAAAACACCAAACACAGTTAGAGTTCACACAGCTAGAGTGAATATTTCTGAAACTCTGGGATTATATTTCAAGAAAAGCTTTTTGGGTTTTCCTCTGCCTTCATTTCACTCGGTTGTTCCAACAGTATCGGACAATCAGAACCATTTTAAACTGAACTATGCTGATGTTAATGTTCACGGCTGTCCCTCCACCTTCTCTTCTGCTCCTACCTGAGGGCAGGAACAGTGTTGCAGTGAGTCCGTCCTCTGTGATCGGGATCCTCTGGACGCCAGGCGCCATGTACCAGCGCTCCACCACCATTCCAGCAAGCGGCACCTGATCCACAAAACCCTCAGTTTGGTGACCTTGGTACACAGAGATCATGATCTCCATTGGAATCTGGACGTTCAGCTTCCTCATCCTGATGAATGATGGAAAAGAGTCAGCTCTGATATTAATAATTGGCTTGGTATTGATTGGTATCATCTGAACACCTCCATCATTCTTGGCCTACCTGAGCCCAGGTTTGCTGCCCGGAACTGGTCTGAGACTCCAAAGTGGACCCATTGGTTCAACCCCAGAGTATGTCCCTCCCAGACTGGGATCCTGTGAAACTGTACAGTAAAAAGACCATTTGGATGTTTCACATTTCTGTACACAAACTTTTTTATTATAAAAAATATATATAAAATAAATTTGCCTGAATTTCCCATGGCCATGTACCATTCACAGTCCCAGTGGTGTCAGCGGTGTAGTGAGCGAAGGCCTCCCAGCTGTGTCCATCCTCACACTTGTGGAGGGCGTGGAGGGTCAGCTGCAAACCAGGAGGCGCGTTTTGGACCAGGATGATAAACTTCTCATCTATGAGGCCTCTGGACGGCTGGACCGACAGCTTCACACAACACTGCTTCCTGTCCATCCTGACCTGAGCAGACAGCAAAGATAAAACTTCACTAACCCGTCACACAACACGGGGTATCAGCTCAGGAAGTCAAGTAGACTTGACTACAATGTCTAGTTTAGATGTGGGCAAATTTCCCCAAGATCTTCCATGAAGAGTGATGCTGTTTTCCAAGAGAGCTTTAAATGAGATGACCCCTTTATCTCGAATATAACTTTGGTACTTATTTGGTATTTATTCTTTTAACCTTTCTGAAGTATCAGACGACAAGTGAACATTCAACTAAACTGTGTTTTACACGGTCAGAATGAAAAACAAGTCCTTGACTTTGTTAAAACGCTGTAAAAACGCCCTATGGCAACATTTACAGTTAGTTAAGTAGGCTACAGGCGAGTTTTAGTTGTATTTAGGACGACATGGAGATTCAGCGAGTAAACTCACGCTTGCTCCGTCATCACGCTGGACGTCCGTGGTTAGACGCAAACGCCTCACGTCACGTGACAAGCACAGACAGAGAAGCTAGCGGCTAAGCTAAGCTAAGCTACTCGCGGATCTGAAAAGTCTAAACCACGACCAAGACAATAAAACGAGGAGGAACTTGTTGCGTGACCGCAGGACTGGTGTGCGTGTACGCGGGGCGCGGTTTTAGCCGCTGTAACGAAGCTGTAGCCTTTACGTGAGGCGTTTACGGAACGTCGGTGAATTCTACTTATCTAACGCTTTCCTGCGAGTGCGGCGTTTACGGGGAATCTGTCAATAACACAACCAACTTTTTAAAAAATGTGGAAAAGTTAAACTCGAGTTTTAATAAACTCAGTGCTGATTTTCAATACACTGGCTAATTGTTGAGTGTGTACTGTTTCATCTCCAACAGGGCGATTTGGACTTACTGCTATGGCACAATTGTTCTTTTTTCCTTCAATAAGAATGTCTTACAAGCCAAAGTGGCCTCGCCCCTGACCTGGTTTAAACCTCTGTGATTGTTACACTATTATTATATTGTTGCTATTGTGCAAGGTGTACGGTAGGTTTTACCTGCAAACACTATTTACATTTGGCTGCCATCTCTCTCAAAGCAGTTACTTTGTGCAGTGACGCACCTCTTCAAACACCCATGCCCTGCTTGGATCACTCTCTGGAGGTGTCCTCAAGTAACCACACAACAACATGCAACTTTGTGCCTGCAGTTTGTGCCTGCAGTTTGTGCCTGCAGTTTGTGCCTGCAGTTTGTGCCTGCAGTTTGTGTTTGTTCTCATGTTCGAACATGTCCGCTGCAGCCTGAAGGTGATTCATTAAGCCAAGTGAAAGTCTCTTTTGCAGTCATTATGCACAAATCAGCCACAACATGGAAACAAATATCTTTTGCCCACACGTTAGTAAAAACTTGGGAATGGATGCACACACAGCAGTATTTCCAGCACTCGGTGTAGTAAAATTTAGCCTTGATTTCTATATTTTATTCTTTATTCTCACTCTGCTGCTTACATAATCAAATCACAATCTGAATAGAGACTGCTGATCCATTGCTGGTGACCCATATGATCAACTCCCAGTGGACCCATTTTTGATATATTCAGTTACATAAAGTGTCATTAATAGCTGCACTACTAGTGTTGCTTCCGCTGCATGAATTATGAAAACTTCAGTCAGGATTTTTTTTTTTTTAATTTCCTAAGTGTTTTTATTTTTCTTAGGCCATGAAAAAAAGAAAAAAAATTAAACTTTCCACATGTCCACTCAGGTGGACAGCATGCGTTTTGAGTATTTTAACTAAAGAAATATGCTGCTACAATAATGTGAACATATTTTGACAAACTGTAACAAGAAAATGGCTTTTGAATAGCTGTCCACTGTAGTGACCACTACGCATCAAAGGGTTAACAGTATGGACTAATATGTAGCAGCAATGTCTCTGGAGAGGCAACACTTTATTTTCCATCACATATTAATCATCTGTATCATGTACTCGCCTCTAAAATACACAAAAAACAAAATGGCATAATTATGTCATGCATTCTTTGCATGAACTATTCCTGACAAACCTCAGTGATGTTGTCTTCAGGTTTGTCGTGTCTCTGGCGGCTCTGGTCTTCACCTGCCGGTGTGAAAGTGGTCACAGAGTCTGGAAACAGCAGACTGGCTCAATGTGTGCTTGACCGGCCAAAGTTCAGCCTGTCTCCTCCCACAGCAGCGTTAGGTTGAGATAATCCTCTCTTTAAACTGAGGCCTTCAGCAGACGGTCTGATGAACACAGAGACATCTCTCTGTTCAGCAAAGCAACTAACTGCTCCAGCCTCTTTGATGAAGGTGAAAATGAAAACAGAAGTAAAAGAAATAAAGGATAAGAACATTTTAATGCTTCCCTCTGTGAAGAGGACACATTTCAAATGAGGCAAGGACCCATGTTTTCAAACAGGAACCACTTTGTTGGTGCTGATGGTGGTTCTTTGTAGGTTATGGGCTCAGCCTGCAGAGCAAAGACCACCGCCACCAAACCATTTTACCATTTTACAACAAACGCAAAGCATGTTTGCTTGCTGATTATTGATTTATCAGTTGAGTCGTTTAGCCAAACCTCCGACTCTTCTGTGGTGTCAACTGAAACATCGTGCAGATTTGATGCAAAGGAAGAAACAAAATCAGGTCGGCTGCTTTGCATGAGAGACAGAGCTCCCCCTCCTCTCGCCGTTTTGAAATAAAGGGCACGGCCACTCGCTGATCACATGATCAAAAGCACCTGAGAGCGTGGGAAAGGATTAGAAACACGAGAAGGGTGAGCACGTAACAGAATTTAAGATTATATTACTTTTACAGCACTCAGCTCCAGATTAAATCCTGGATTACTGTGCCTGTGACACTGGAATAAGATGACGAAAGACCTCACAAACTGTTGTTATTATGTACAGTGTAAATGTTTCATTGATTCCAGACATTTTCTAATACAGCTAATCAGTTTCTGCACTGATCAGTCAACCAGGAAAACCTCAGGTTCACCCAAGTTGTAGAGGTGATTCAGCTTTGATCATATAATATCATCTGTGTTGAAAACGAATGGAACTTCCTGAACCTGTAATAATCTACAATTATTAGTTGTCGCCTTGGTTACAGGTGGGAAAGGAAGTTGCATCAGAGTTTAGCATCTCCATCCAGGTTCTCCCTCAGAAAAGCCAGCATCTTCCTCCAGGCGTCTTCCTGAGCTCGAGAATGTGCCACCACCTCTCCGCCCCACAGAGCCATCACTGCAACAACAGCAGGAAACAAAGAGCCGTCAGAACGCCTGTAGCCTCAAGTCCTGATTTTGGTTTTTACCTATGGCTAAACAGCACAAGGTGCAGTAGAGATACTTTAAGACAACGTCTGCTGTTCCTGAACGCAGCACGGCACGGTAACAAGGAAGCAGCAGCTGCTCGGTGGAACTGTTGTGAGTCAGCGATGTTGCACGATCACCAACAAGTTTAAGTTTCTCCTCACACGATGACTCTTAAAGTAGCAGGTGTAGTGAAGGGAGTCGCGTAGGGTTGTGGTTATGGGTTCAGGGGTGAATTCAGTTGAAACAAACAGCTTCTTCACAAACACCTGCTGCTGATGTTGGTGGCAATACAACCCCAAAATCTAATTTGCATCACAGTGAATCAAACGGAAAATCAGACGCCATGTTTCGTTCAGGAATCCAGTTTTTGTGATGCGGACCTGCAGAGAATTCACTCCTGTACTTGGAGCGGTCCACTTGAGACCGGGTCACCTGAACACATGCTCATGGCAGATTTAAACAAGACTGCGATCCACAGCTTCAGTCTGAAGGCAAACCTACTAGGCTGTTGTGAAGCGACTGGACTGAAGATGCTGGTCCTGAAGTGCGGCGTGTACGGAGGCTCGATCAGGTGACCGGTGTTCGGATAAGAGAGGATAGTCAGCAGGTGGCTGTTCCCCGCCCGCTCCATCATGTCCTTCATCTGTAAAACAGGAAGTAAAAAGCCTAATCGGATATTTGCAGTTCCTGTTCATTTTATTATTACAACGTCACATTCATTCATTTCAGGGTGTCGTGTCAGGAGGCTCACATCCATCGCGGACTCATAGGCGGGCCAGTTCTGATCATCCTCACCCACAACCAGCAGCAGAGGACACCGGAGTCGTCCCACCTGCCCAGAGAAATGAAGACACGCCGACGCAGATAAAGACAATGTCTGCGTGCAACTCAAGTGTTTCTTTAATCATAACACAGTAGTGTAAAGACATAAGTACTGAACATTTAATGTACTTCATGCACATGCAGTATGCAGAGTGAATGTATGAACACATGTTGATACAGAGTTCCTAGTAAAACTGGGATGTTGCATCTTGCGTACCAGAACGTTTGACTTATTGAAGTTTGTTCTTCCTAAAAACGCGTTTGAAGGTCAGTCAGGTTTGTCGTCGCTCAGCTGAGACTGAGGGGAGCTGGTCGTGACTGAATACGTCAATAAGCTCCCTTTTTCTTTTTCTTTCTTCTTGTTTGTTATATGTAGCGTCATTTTTGATGTATTACACTGTCACTGGTCTTTTGATTCAGTGTAATCTGCTCTCCGTGATGGCCTCTGCACAGGGACGACAGATTAAACTGATCTGCAAGCTTTGCTACAGTGATGATGATAATAATTAATAAGTGTAACAGGATCCAGAAGAAACAAAGAGAGGAACTCTGGAGTCACTCACGTCCACTTTGACTGCAGGGTCGGTGGGGATGGGCAGCAGCAGATCTCTGCAGATCACCTGCTTCTCCTCGTTCAGGTGAATCTTCGAAGCTTGCCTGATTGGACAGATCCAGACTGATGATGACGACTCATCTCAGACTTGAATTATTAGTGACTCAGCTGGATTTACATCTTACACGCATACAAATATTATATATATATATAATTAAATATGTAATATAAAAAAACATATATATTATAAAACATTTAGACATGATAAAACGATCCAGAGGAGGACGTCACTGAAAAGATCAAGGCATCATTGAAATCAAAGATGACGATGATGACGATGATGATGATGATGATCAGTCGTGTTAAGTGGTTGAACAGATAGACTTACGTCCAACAGTAGCTCAGCATTTTTTCCACAGATCCGTCAACTGGCTGCACGTGGCTCCCACTAATACCCACTGCACACCTGATCTGAGAGACCACAGACACACACACACACACACACACTTGCAATATAGTTTTGCACAGGATCAGCTGATCAGCGCATTGACATTGAATTATAATGTGCACGTAAGATCCGTTTGGGGATGCAGAGCAGACCTTCAGCTCAGAGGATAAAACAGGAGAATAAAGGTTAATCTCTGACATCCAATATTTGACTTGTTGTTTGCTCCCACACAGCACTACTTTGATTATACTCTGCAGATATGCTGGTGCATGTAGATGTTGAACGGAGGAGGCCCAGCACTGGGGAACTCTCAGTTCTGATGTGTGATCACCTTCAGGCACAATGCTTGTTGTTTCATTAGGACTCAAACCTGTTTCACACTCAGCATTTTATTACGTTGTAAATGCAGCTGTCGAATGCAGCACTGACGCTCTGCCACTGTCAGTGTTTAAATGAATGTGCAGATGTGGGACTGAAATACATCAAAACAGCTGGAAAAACATGTTCAGCTGTTGAAAAACATCATGATTTTACCTAAAACCTGGAGGTTTAATGTGGGCCCATAACTGTTTATACATAAGGTGTCTGAGCTTTACAGAGTGGCTTCATGTATCACCTCCAATTAATCTTCATCTGGACTGTCTTTACACTGTGCTAAGATGCTTAGAGAAACTTTCAGATGTAGCTATCTTACCTTCATAACTTCAGAGTAAACAGCCGATTTGAGGGTCATGCTGGCGCCCAACGAAAGACCCAACATGCCGATCCTGCTGCCAAGGACCTGTGGGTGCTTCTCCAGGAGTCTATAGGCCGCCTGCAGCAGGAAGGCTAACGGTTAGAGCCGCAACACTGAGGCCAGGCTTTGAACATTTTGTGATATAGAACGTTGTAGTTTGTTCCAAATGTAGGAAAAAAGTTTTGTTTTCCTTTTCAGCACAGGAAGGAAAGATATATTTAATGAAGGAGAGGATGAAAAAGGTTAGAAAGATTAAGAAAATGTCGTTTTTTAAAGTTCCACTGTAGTTTTAGGTGGATATCTTGTTTTAGAGACTAAGACATGAAGATAAATGTAACTAAGAGTTTGGTTTATGAGGCCCCACGTTCAGCACGAACTGTGATTGGCTTGATTTTTTCATTACCTCAAAGTACTGATTGTCCACCATCTTCCCAGTTTCCCTGGTGATTTCAGGCGTCAGGTAGTCAAGTGCCAAAGAGGCAAAGCCGTGGGAGGCCAGCAGAGCTGCACGGTACTCCACCAGCTCCCCTCCACCCCCCCACAGATCCAGGAGGCCGGGAAAGGGTCCTGGACCTTCAGATGAGCCAAAACACCAAACACAGTTAGAGTTCACACAGCTAGAGTGAATATTTCTGAAACTCTGGGATTATATTTCAAGAAAAGCTTTTTGAGTTTTTCCTGCCTTCATTTCACTCGGTTGTTCCAACAGTATCGGACAATCAGAACCATTTTAAACTGAACTATGCTGATGTTAATGTTCACGGCTGTCCCTCCACCTTCTCTTCTGCTCCTACCTGAGGGCAGGAACAGTGTTGCAGTGAGTCTGTCCTCTGTGATCGGGATCCTCTGGATGCCAGGCCCCATGTACCAGCGCTCCACCACCATTCCAGCAAGGGGCACCTGATCCACAAAACCCTCAGTCTGGTGACCTTGGTACACAGAGATCATGATCTCCATTGGAGTCTGGACGTTCACCTTCCTTATCCTGATGAATGATGGAAAAGAGTCAGCTGTGCCACCAAGAACTGATCTGCTGAATTCATCCAAACAGCTCCATCATTCTGGGCCTACCTGATTCCAGGTTTACTGCCTGGAACTGGTCTGAGACTCCAGAGTAGACCCATTGGTTCAACCCCAGAATATGTCCCTCCCAGACTGGGATCCTCTGAAACTGTACAGTAAAAAGGTAGAAAACTATTTCTCATCATGATTTCAATGTTTATTCTTTATTTACTTTCATTAATTTTAATTTTTACTAATTTACTTATTTACTTTTTTTGATTTCTGTAAACAAGTCTAAATTTGTTTTCCAGTACCATTCACAGTCCCAGTGGTGTCAGCGGTGTAGTGAGCGAAGGCCTCCCAGCTGTGTCCATCCTCACACTTGTGGAGGGCGTGGAGGGTCAGCTGCAAACCAGGAGGGGCGTTCTGAACCAGGATGATAAACTTCTCGTCCACCTGTCCTTTGGACGGTTGGACCGACAGCTTCAAACAGCACTGCTTCGGGTCCATCCTGACCTGAGAAGAAACGTCAAACAACAGAAAAATGAAACCACAGGACCGGACAGGAACCAGAGGGAGGGCTGTTTCTGTCCTATCAGTAACAAAAGCACTCAGACCATCAGACAGCATTATTTAACCAGAATCATTAACTCTCAGACCACTGCTTTATCGAATATGCACAACTGCTGGATTGTTTGGTTTAATAGGTTACTAAACAAAGACCTAGTTAGCAGATAAATGGTTATTCTTCTACTGAACCCTTCTCTGAACATTGTTTGATATTAGCGTTCTGGCCATATTTAGCCTACTAAAACCACTTTAAATTAACTCTTTGCTTAACCAATGGAAGAGGTAATCATAGTTTTTACTCCAGCAAAAGTTGTAATACAACATTATCTTACAAGTAAAAGCCTTGAATTCAAAATTTCACTAAAGAAAAAAACTATTATAAGCAAACATAACGTAAATTCAGTATTTTAATATCATAGCTCATTTTAGTAGTGCTGACTCTAGTTTTCAGACAAATGGAGTGGAGTAAAAAGGATAACGTTGCTTTCTGAAATGTGGAGTTTAAGTGTAAAGTAGCAGTTTTTCCATAAAAATAGAAAAAGTCAAGTAAAGTACTTCAAAATTACACTTAAGGCTTAGATAAATATACTCAGTAGTTGCATTAAAGCGCTTATACTAATCGTTGTCTTTCATATTATTGGGTTAAACTGAATTAAATATCGCCTAATAATCATCCGTATGTATTAAATAGTCCCAAAATAACATAGTTATTCCGCAAATAACCTGTACGAGCTGTACTCACCGTCCGAACACACCTGAGAGCTTCAGGTCCTGCTAATGAACATGAAAACAGGACCAGCAGAAACCAGCAGAAACCGACCCAGCTTCCCGGATTAAACGGGAATCAGGCAGTGCATCCCGTTTATATCTGGGCAAAGGGGTGGGGCAGATGAATCCAGGTGATTTCAGGTGAATCCAGGCCAAAGTATTTCGGAATAAATTCGGGTCAAAGTTTTACATAAGCGCCTAAAAATACACGTTTACTGAATGGATATATGTTAAGGTCCCTCAGAAGTAACGTGTGTTTAATATATTCCTCATCGTTCAACAATGTTAAAATAATACAAAACAATAAGCCTTTTAACTGAATAACAATATGTTAACACAATAAGTTAATTTAATGCTTACAAATAAAAAATAATAATCATATTAGCATAAAATAACTAGCTAACGGGCTAGCTGCACAGAGTAAAGTTCTGTGGTAACCATGGTAACGTCCAACCGCTTTCATGAAACCGAGTCCCAGTTGGGATATTTTAAAACTATTTCCCGGGTTAAATCGCTTTCTGTGTTTTGTAAAGTAGCGCCAAAGTCGCCCGAGAGTCTGAAACAAATCAAACTCTGATGCAGCATCGGGACCAGTCAGCTGGGCTTCACTTTAACCGTCTGAAACTCAGTCGGACCGAGCGGAGCTTTAACTCTCCTCGCGCAGCAACATGGCGGTGACTGGACACAAGATGGCGCCGTCGAGTCACCGAAACTCCAGATTCAGTTTGTACCGCGGTGTGGCAGCTCGTGGGGCTTATTTTAAAAAGTTTAGTTTGAGACTTTAACCAAATCTTATCTAATTTATTAAGTATTGGCTTCTCCTAATCTCTCCATCCTGCTCGAGACTGCTTAAACTTTCAGCGGCCGAGCTGCATTGTGGGTAATGTGACCGATTCTATTTAGGTATTTGTATCATTTGACATGAGAGACTGTGTAAATGATCTGTTTAGGGTTGTATAAGCACTTTTCTGAGTTGGTCTTTGGTAAGATGTATCAATTAATTGATTAAACATTTAAACACATTTAAAATGTGTTTATATTAAACATAACCAAACATATACAACATATGGAATGGCCAAAACCTGCAGTCTGAAGCCTCTTTCTCATATTATTAAAATATGTATTTATTACTGCATGTTACCAGTTTTGGGGGTTTATTATTATGCTTTTCATTTGATATATTACATACATATTAGTTATTGTAATAGTACGACCTCCTCATAGTGGTCATGAGGAGGTCATGAGCAGATAATCAAGCCATTAGATAGATGGGGATGGTTATAAATAATGTTTAATGATAAATAACAGAAAACAAATGAATGGAGTGATGAATCTGCGCAGGCGATATGAATAAAGTCGTATATGTTTGTGATGGAAACTGAAGCACTGTCAGTCTCGTGTCTCCAGACGACCCCACTTGTCCTCTGATCTTTGACCTTTGGGGGGCTAAGTGCAGTCAGCGCCGAAACATCCATCTGTCCCTCGTGGGCCCTCCCTCTTTATGTGGGGCTAAAACATAAACATATGACGTATGTGATATATTCAACAGTATCAGCTCCAGAACAAATAAAACAACACACTTGTCTGCAGTGCAACACATCACAGGTATAAGTGGCTTTGAAAGACAAACGCAAATTCTATTTTTGTTTGCAATTTTAATTTTTAGGGATATTTACTTAAACTAAAGATGCAAATGACAAATGTTTCCAATTTCCTTGAAGGTTTTCCTCAGTAACAGCGCTCGTGCTGCTCACTCTGCAGTGCTGGACGAGGACAAGGACACTTTCAGATGAACAGCCGTGATTTATTTCAGCGGCTTATCGTTTGAACACACCGCGCTGGTGTGATGATGGATGAACCGTGACGCTCCCCGCAGCCTCCCGGACGCTACGACGCTAATCACGCTAATAACAACTCAATGTGAGAAAAACATATTGAGATGAGTTAAGAGGTCAAAGATCAGCAGCCTGTCAGCGGCCGGGTGAGAAATGTCCTCAGCCACGCCTCCTCGCCGGCAGTCTGTGCACACACACACACACACACACACACACTAGTTAAAGGAAGCAGACTGAGATGCTCAGCTGCTTTAAAATATATTCATATATTTAATATTCATGGGAGTCTCACTCACACACACACACACACATTTGTCTGCTTGTTCTGACACGGGGGGAGGGAACGGGGAGTCACAGGGGGGAGGGGCCGCTTCATTCACAACAAAGAGACACAAAGGAGGGGACACCTGTTACCATCAGGACAGAGGCTGTGTGTGTGATTCAAACAAACCCTGAAATCTGATGACTGAAGTTTAAAAATATCAGATTTTCAGGATTTTGGGACTTTTTTATCTGCGTGTTTTAATGCTGTGTGTTTTTTATTCCTGCACATCTTTCAGTTCCTAACGTTCTCTGAAATTCAGCGTGCTGACCTTAGAGCCATTTAATCTGTGTCTATATCGCATTTTAAAATGAGAAAACATCTAAAGAACACACGCAAAACATTAAAGAGACATAAATGATTGGGGAAATGTAAAGACAAAGTGGTTATGATTCATAAATAAGCCCTAAATTCATTTCATCGTGGACGGTGCAATTCAGGCTCCTCTAAACCGTTCAGTAAAGCACATTTTCACAATTTCATGTGATGTCCTGTTGAAAAGTGAATCTGTGCTCAGCTCAGTCCCCCTGAATCATCTCTGACGCTACGCTCAAGTTGCAGCCAGTGCTGTTTTTCATTATAGGAGCTGGAAGTGCAGCCTCAGACTCTGGAGCGTCCCGGTCTGTGCAGCAGGCGGCGGCTGAGGCAGCGAGGTCGGCAGGTTCACGGTGGACTCCGGCTTTTCTTCCTCCCTCAGTCCGTCGCTCATTGTTTCTCTGCTTCTGTCTCCATCCCCGGCTTCATTCACCGCACTTTAAAGAATCATACAGGGATTTAAATTATTTGGTAAATATAGAAAAGATGAACCTAATTAGCATTTTAATCTACTTTGGCAGAGGGACGAATGAGGGATGGGAAACAAGATGAGACGAAAGATGTGCGACTTTAACGCAGACTCCAGAGTCTGTGTGCGTGTGTGTGTGTCTCTCTTTAAGAGCAATGAGAGCACTCGCTGAGGCAGCACGGAGGTGAACCAAGGACACACTGGCTCTGAGTCCAAATTCACACACATGGCACACACATGCGCACACACACGCACACACGCACGCACACACACACTACACTGCAGCAGACACAGAGTGGAGTGGCAGTAAGCAGCTGCACTTCAGTGACAGGCAGACAGAGCTAACACGTGTAAAACAAAGGGCAGGTGGGGGTAAAGACGCAGAATATGAAAAATATAAGATGTAAAATCAGGATTCAAACCCGCGTCACATGACTCTGCAGCAGTAATGGGTAGACGTTGGCGTGTGAACAGCTGATTAACCAGGAGCATCACTGCTGTTTACAGTCTGTGGGAACAACGGCTGAGTCTGGACTCGTCAACACAAACAGCAAAACAAAGCAAAACTGACTTTTAATCAGCAAATAAACTGTAAATCTGTTTATTGTCTTCTATGATGAGCCTGTGTTTCACAGCCAGTGTAAGACTCTTATACTGCTGTGAGCAGTCCAACACACACACACACACACACACTCACACACACTCCACACACACACTCACACACACACACACACACACACACACTCACACACACACTCACACACACACACACACACAAGCCTCTTTAATGCCACATTTGTTTAAAGAAGACCAACTTCATGTTGCCTCCCTCTGCAGTCTATTAATAGGCTCTTTCTCCCCACTGAGAGAGGGAGAGAGGGAGAGAGAGAGGGAGAGAGGAGAGAGAGAGAGAGGGGAGAGAGGGAGAGGGGAGAGGGAGAGAGAGAGAGGGGGGAGAGAGGGGAGAGAGGGGAGAGAGGGAGAGAGAGGGAAAGAGAGAGGGGAGAGGGAGAGAGAGGGGAGAGAGAGGGGAGAGAGAGAGGGGAGAGAGAGGGGAGAGAGGAGGGAGAGAGGGAGGGGAGAGAGAGAGGGAGAGAGGGGAGGGAGAGGGAGAGAGAGGGGAGAGAGAGGGGAGAGAGAGAGGGAGAGAGAGGGAGAGAGAGGGAGAGGAGGGGGGGGGAGAGAGGGGAGGAGAGAGAGAGAGGGAGAGGGGGGAGAGAGGGAGAGGGAGAGAGAGGAGGGAGAGGGAGAGAGAGGGGAGGGGAGGAGAGAGGGGAGAGAGAGAGAGAGGGGAGGGGAGGGAGAGAGAGGGGAGGGGAGGGAGGGAGGGAGAGAGAGGAGAGAGAGGGGGAGAGAGAAGGGGGAGAGAGGAGAGGGGAGAGAGGGAGAGAGAGGGAGAGAGAGGGGAGAGAGGAGAGAGAGAGGGAGAGAGAGGGGAGAGAGAGAAGGGAGAGGAGAGGGGAGAGGAGAGAGAGAGGGAGAGAGAGAGGAGAGAGAGAGGGAGAGAGAGGGAAGGAGGGAGAGGGAGGGGGGAGAGAGGGAGGAGAGAGAGAGAGGGGGGAGAGAGGGGGAGAGAGAGGGGAGAGAGAGGGAGAGGGAGAGAGTAGGGTGGGAGAGAGAGGGGAGAGAGAGAGAGAGAGAGAGGAGAGGGAGAGAGAGGAGGGAGAGAGAGGGAGAGGGAGAGAGAGGAGAGAGAGAGGAGAGAGGGGAGAGAAGGGGGAGAGAGAGGGGAGAGAGGGGAGAGAGAGGGAGAGAGAGAGGAGAGAGAGGGAGAGAGAGAGGGAGAGAGAGGGAGAGAGAGAAGGGGGGGGGACCATTTAGGGCCTGAAAGCCTGAATCTCTGCACGCTGCTGCTCAGGAGACAGCGCTCGTCTTTGTGCTTGACGGCCTGAAAGAGGAGACGCTGGGGGCTGGGCTGCGTCTCCTGATGGACGATGCACTGGTGTGTGTGCAGCGATGAGGAATTCACCTCCTGTTGTTCTTGAAGGGAGCTGGTGTTAGATACAATCTGAAGTATTGGTTTTATCAACAGCACTGACTAAAATAACTTGATTAACTTAATTTAATTAATTTCTCCTCGTTATGTTTTAATGTTTCATGTTTAGCACTAAATCACCTGTGCTGCCTGAGGTTATGTCGCTGATCTGCTCGGTAACACCTTTTCTTTGCTTTTACCACTTTGGATCTAACTGAGCATGAGATCAAATCAAAGAAACACTGAGTATTTGATTTTTGGAAACATTGCACAGGAAACTTTCAGATGACTCCTCTGTGTCAAAGATGAGTTTGGGTTTTTTCTAAAAGCAGCTCTGCAGAGGTCAAAGGTCAAGCTGTGTCATCGGCTCGACGGCGAGCTCAGCTTCAGCCCTCGCTGCGAGACATCCTGCTAACATGTCGGCACACTTCACCCCCAGTTCAACACGCTGTACAGCAGCAGAGCACACACGCTTCCCCTCAGTTCATTCATTCATTAAAGGGACATTTCACTGTGTTTCTTTTCCATAAACAGAACAAAATGAAACTAATGATGATGTCAAATAACAAAGACTAATGATTAATGTCATTAACGTATCATTAATGGGATTTCAGTTTGCTAACTAATACATATATTAATGGATTATCTGCACATTTTAAAGGCTTGGTGTTTAAATGAACCAACAAACATGGCAGCAGTTGAAAACAGGTTGAATTTAAAGATTCAGTGACGTCTTTCATACGTCTTTCATTCTAGGTTATTTTATCTTTTTTTCATTTTTAAAATCCTTTAATCACACAGAGTTAATTTCATGTTTAAGGGCTCCTGATATAAACTCATCAATACACCAAAAAATGTCTAACAATTGGATTTATCAATTCCAAATTAATACATTGATTAAAATGAACGTCGTTTTAAATTTTTACTTTTCCACACTGAGATGTTTTTAAAACATATTTGTCTTTTAATGGGAAAATTAAGGGATTTGTGGTGTTTTTAAGGGTAAATGATTAATGCTCCTTTAATGTGTTTGTGGTTCCACAGTGGCAGCAGCGCAGTGACAGGTCAAGCTCGACTGAATGCCTCCGACGTCAGGGTGACGATCAAGGGTCGCTCCGGGGTCAACAGCGCTGTGGCAACAATGACATCACCACTTGAGACCACTGGTCTATATATATATATGTATGTGTGTGTGTGTGTGTGTGTGTGTGTGTGTGTGTATAGACTATATTTAGACTGACCTACTTCCTCTGCAGTGCTGGTTGGATGAAAACACATCAGAAGTAAACACAGAGATCTTAACGCGTGCGTCACCTCGTTGACCTGCAGTCAAAACAAAATGTATACTCGCCGCTCACCAGCCAATCAGGTTGTTTTCCTGCCAAACTTAAATCCACCGCGGTGTTAAATCTGGTGTTTTACCAGTCGACGTGGACAGTCCCTGACAAAGTAAAGCACAAATCAGTAAATAAATTATATTCTTATCTTTAATTTCTTATTTGATGTGTGAGTAAATATGTTTGATATTTAACATAATGTTAGTATGTGACACAGTGTATCAGGCGGTAGTGCTAAGCTAACCTGCTAGCCATCTTCCACAGCTTTCCAATCATTTCTATACCTCTGAATCTGTTATTCATGCAGTAAAGGAAAACAAGTGTAATAATAGATGGATTACCGACTAGTTAATGTGTCGGGGGGCCCCATGAGCACTGGACTGATACTGATATGTCATTTCAAAAGTCATTACAGGACCACAAAGATGCACAAAACAACTACAGAGACGTGCAAGAGTGCAACAAAGAGACCTGGAACAACTGAACAGACACAAAACTACCACAAAGAGACACAAGAATCACACAAGTGCCACGAAAAGACGTTAAACAACCACACAAAACATCTAGAAAGGGACACAAAACCAACACAAAGAGCGACAAAAGGACTACAAAGGGACACTGTGTCTCTTTCAATGTGGGCGTGCTCCTATAGGAAGGGCTGGGGGCGGGGGGGTTTACATGTCTGTGCCCAGGGGTCTGGGGTCTCATGATGCATCAATTCAGTCAACATTAAATATAATAAATAACGTCCTGAAAGTAAAAATATTCATCAGAAAGAATGAATCACGTATAAAATCACTGGTGGGGTTCATTTAAACGTCATTACACACAACAAAGGGCAGGTGAGTCGGCAATAAAACACAATAATTCATGACTTTCAGGGTCTGCAAGGAACAAATGAAGCTTTAAATGAGAGGCAGTGGAGTAAAAAGTGTAATATTCGACTGTGAGATGTGGAGAGTTGGAGTAAAAACATGAATTAGCTCCTCAAAACTGTAATAAATAACTGCCTCTACTGCGAATGATGGTAACACATTCAGGTTGAAGCACAGCCCATCAGTGTATATGGCAGCAGACCCTCACATCAAGCGCTCAGACTCTAACCTGATTGATGTCCGCAGATCGACGCTCATCCATCACTGAGTCAAAGCTCCGGCTCCTGGCTTCGCTCCCAGATTCGAGCTGGAGGTTGCAGAGGGCGTCGGCCCCAGCGCCGTGTCCCGGCCTGACCCCGGCCTCTCTCTTTATCCTGGGTCAGATTTAGCATCGCTGCCTGCTGCTGGCGTCCGGCCCGGCTGCCCGCGGTGCCTGGCTCTGCCTGCCTTTCACCTCCATCGTCATCGTCGCTCAGCGCCAAGAGGAAACAGAGGCTGCTGCAGGAAACAGAAGCTCTGTGTGAGGACAAACACTGCAGTTCACATGGAGCCAGCAGCACCGAGGGACACTCTGAATGAATGAGATGAATCATTTACATTTAGAAAACACATCCTGATGATGATGAACTTATTCTAACAATTCAATCTTTCCCATAAAGCGACTGATATCTGAGCTTTAACCACACATTTGACTAATATTTTGTGTTTTAGACGAAAAAAATTAAATATGTCTTTATATAAACCAATAACCTTCAAGTCAAAACTCAAGATAATGTTCACGTGTCATTCCAGAGGTCTCACTTAGTTCAAAATGTACATGAGACTGGGAACACAAACAGAAAATAACCTCAGAACAAGGTGAACCACTCTCACACAAACGGACATTTATATTGGAAAATGTCATAAAAATGCAAATAAATAGCCCCTGAGAAAATTAGAGTTCCTGTGCTCAATATCACTTGTTTTCTTTTGCGAATAACTTTGACTAACTGAGCTGTCGACTCTGAGCCTCTGACGGCTCGCGTTTCCTGCCTCTGACCCCATTTACACTTGCGCCTCGTGCAGATCGGATAGCAAACTAATATCATAAAGTCTAAGTGTAAATGCATCCAAGAGGCATTAGTGATGGATTGAAATCTGATTAAAGGTGCTTTGAGATGCAATCCAGGAAGGTGCAGCGAAGGTTGATATGAATCCATCTCTGTACGATCAAGACTTAATCTTATATCATCGGATTTGTTTGAAATGGCTTTTTAAAACTTAGATGATCTTCGTCCAGATGAACCTTTTAGCACTGTTATAGAAATCACCTCTATCCACACTAGAAAGGCTGAAAATACATATCACATGTCACTTACACTGGCCATGCTGGTGTGGAGTAACATTGTCTTGGCAGCAGTTGGATGCTTATTTGCAGAAAGCACCACAAACAAAGAAGAACAATGGCAAACACTAAGACCAAAGTTCCGCTTGTTTGGACCAACGTTGAGGTGAAGCTGTTTCTAAAAGGCAAGGGACACTGAGCTTTTGCACGTCTCTGGAATAATACTGCACAACAGCTGCAAGCACAGACAGCAGGTTCGGCATGAACGAGTAGACAACGCTCATAGATATATATAAATACAGGCTGAGGTCCTTTGTAGCTTAGCAAATTAGTGAAGGACATGTCACAATTGATGAGACCCAATCAGGAAGCAAACTTGTGTGTCATGGTCTCCAAATGTCCGGAGTTTCATTCTAAGTTCCTCTGCATTTGGAAAAGTCTCTGTTTTAGAGGCTCAGATTGCAGGACTGGTGTGGACACTAGGTGTGGCATGTAGCAAGAACTACGTGTAATATGAACATGTGTTGGTGAGGATGTGGCCTGGCTCCTCTGCGTGCTGATTAGATTTGTGATCTGGCCAATGACGACACGGATTTGTGGCTGAGTGTAAACCACAGTGTATCGTGTTGAGTTATTGTGGCCTCTGTTTTGACCAAATCTGTTTGAGTTCACCTTTACCCCAACTTAAACCCAAGAGACACAAAGCTTTACTGACTTCGTTTTGGAGATACCGTGTTCCCAAATCTCAGCAAATAGATTGGTGAGAACATTATTGTCGTCACTAATGGAAATGATGGACAAAGACCCAACGCTGTAACAAAAGCTTAAGTTTATTGAAGTGCACTTTAGTAGAAAATACATGTCTGAGTGTTTAAAAAAGATGTGGACAATCCAACAAAGAGGAGGAAATGAAGCAGTTACTGCAGCATGAGGGAGTCTGGCAGCTGGAGCAGGAACGTCCACACAGATCCACTTCTGGGGAACCCCTTCATCTGCCGGCGGGGCTTCCAGGTGTTACCTTCGACCGCGTACTCCAGTGTCATGCTCCTGTTGAGCGTGAGCACCGAGTCGCCTCTCACCACCGCCGTGAACAGCGAACCTTTGCTGTTGGCGAAGTGTCCCGGCAGGGATGACCACTGGCCCGATCTCAGATTATAGCAGTCCATCAGGCATCTCAGGAAGTCGTCTGATGGCCCATTTCTCATCACGTACAGGCAGTCCCTGTGGCCGACCATGCAGTGACCATAGCTCTGCTGCCTGATCAATGTGCTAATGAGCTGCCATTCATCTCTCCCGGGGACATACTCGTAGATCTCTGTTGTCTCCATTGGCCTCCATAAACAGACAAATATCCTGCTCATGGCCTTGGTGCACGCCACTCCGGCCGCCGGTCGAGGTAAATGAGCGGCAAACTCCCACTTTTCTGATGTTACATCGTATGTTTCCACAGATGACATCACCGTTCGCTCGTATTCACCCCCGATGGCGTAAAGACGACCATCTAAGCCCACAAGACTGAGATTGTACCGCAGCTGTGCTGGACTGGAGATCCTGCTCCAGCTGTTGTGTTCAACACTGTAGCAGAAACAGGAGTCGACGACTTGTTTATGGAGTCCATGGACTCCTCCGACTATGTAGAGTTTGTTGTCTAGAACCGTTACCCCAGCCATGGATGTGCTGGCCTGTAGTGGCAGATCTGTCAGTACTTTCCAATCATTGTTGGTTTCATCCAGGTAGCAGATCGTCCTGGAGGCAGCATGCACAGTTTCATCCACACCACAGGTCACATGGGCCCCCACGGCAACAAAAACACTTGGGGTCAAAGACTCCACATAGGAGATCAGCTCAGACGGCAAGGTTCTCCTGACCTCAGCCTCCAGGTCGGCGTAGATGTTTCTTATGAACAGCGCGGCGGCGCGGTAAAGGTCCATGAGGCCGAAGGTCGCAGCGGTGTGACACATCAGCAAACAGTTGTCAGAGTCAATGATGTTGATGAGATGCTTAGTGAGCGGCGCCACCTGCAAGAAAGCGGCGCATTCGATGGCCTCAACAATGTCATCGCCATCTAGGACCGGCATTTCACCTCGCAGAACCGCCAAGGCAATAAGGAAGCCTCGGGCTCGCAGAGACTTGAGGTGGATTTCTTCCTGCCGACACTCCTTCATCCCAGAGCGATACAGAGCTTGGAAATAGTCACAGCTCTGAACAAGCAACATCTTCTCCTCAGAGAAGTGAGTGTCTCCAACCACGATAGTCAGTTTAGCTGAGACAAGCTCGGAGGCACAACATGCACCGTCACAGCTGCTGCTGGCATCCTCCGATTCACCGCCGTGCACTGACATTACTATCCTCTGACGGGGGAATATCCTCCATGAAAGTCACACGAGAGGCTCAGACCTTTCCAAAAGTCTGGAAGAGGCACCGGAGAGAAGTGACTCAGTATGAAGCAGCCTCGTTCCTTGGGCAGGCTCAGTTGTTTCGCAGCTTTCAAAATAGACGCAGCTAAACATAGACAGGAACAAATGACCTGAGTCAGATTCATGGCATGGACAAGAGAGCGCAGGGTTAGTGATATCGGCTGCTGCAAACGCCTCAACCAACACACCAGATCATGTACTGCACCGACAGTGGTGCCCAAGTTTAGGTTAGATTTGCAGTTTTGAGATGTTTCATTTTACAGAAATAGAATAAAGGTGAGAATGATTTTGGCTCTGCAGCTCAAAATTACTACTACTACTACTATTATTCCTTTAATTGAAAGAGTTATATGCAACATATAAACCCTTTAATGTAGGACAAGGACAGGGTTATGTCGTGGAGCCCCTCTGCTGTCAGTCACACAGTGACAACATCAATGGTCCTGATGGTGAAGTGGGTGTTTGTCAGTGGACATGAGCTCAGATCAGAAGATGACGATGTTTTCATCAGCTCTCCGTTCGTGTCTTTAAATCTGTTTTCTGTCCCTTTACATTGACTTACAGTGAGCGAGGAGGAGGGGCTGACCTACATTTGGGCTTACTGGGGCAATAATACAGCGGGTCATGTGACCACAGCTGCTGACGCCACCATCAAAACAATCCCACCGGCAGTTTGTGTGTGGACAGAATGGGACTGTGGGACACTTGCTTTGATCCGTCCGACCTGCTGCAGGTGCCGCTCCACGCCACTGCGTTACGACAAGACACACAAACAAGACGAGATGAAAGAACAGTGTCAGGGGATGAATTTATACAAATACAGAGACAAATGCCCTACCTGACTCCAGGGTGTCGGTTACAACAAGTATAAATATAATATTTTATCTAAAAATGAAAGTGATCTTATAATAATCTTTCTCTAATATTCTTTGTTTTATACGTATCAGCAAACATTGTGCATATGAATGCAGAATAATGCAGGGAAAGCTCAGTTTAATGCAAAAAGGTGAAACACTGAAATTTAATGTCTGAACCTTTTGGCTATCATGGTCTTTTTTTTGCCCATTTGTATACATTTTCAAATTATTTATATATTTCTTAACTCCAGCTTCATACTCATGCCTTGTGCTCATTGTTTGTTTCCCCCATACTCTAAATCATCTATTGTCAGATGATAGTGTCAGTAGGTTCAAAGACTGTTTGCAAACACCCTTATAATTGTTCAGTACCTGCTCAGCACCAAAAAGCAGCCTAGCTGAGTTCAATTTTACTTATTTTACTCTAGTTACCAGTTACCTTTACATTGGGGTACTTTTACTTAAGCACAAATCCCAATACTTCCTTCCACTACTGCTGGAAAGCAAACAATAACACTTAATTGCAAAATAACAACTACAAAGAGCTGAGCATCTTAGATTAATGTGACTTCAGACTGGGTCAACATGACGGATGACCTGTAATCCTGTACAATAATTATTTACATGGGTTAATGTTGGGTGTCAGTCAATTATATTTAAAGTGAATAAATAAATACATAGATGATATAATATAATATAATATAATATAATATAATATAATATGTATTGCACATTAATATAGCATTATCACTTTCGTTCATAAAACTGTTTATTACTGTTTTATTATTGTTCCAAGATTGGGACTCTGCTCCCTGAGGAGCCGCAGCTCTGCCTGAGTGACCCTACTTGAATCCCTGCGCCTGTCCCACTACGTAAAAGTAGTTCACGTGTATCCCCGTCGCTTTAATATCTTTTCTCAAGTCAGTGATTCAAAATTCACTATCTAGCCATACCAGTTGGCACGAGGATGTTTTTTCAGATGTGAGAGTTTAACTGTGAAGCAGCTTGTTTTGTAGTGTTACTTAACGGTCAGGCGGAGGGATCCGTGTGGTGTTGGTAAATACAGGCAGCGGCGGATTGAGCAGCAGAGTGGCGCGCTTCTCTGATGCCGGCACTGACTGACTCCTCTTCTGTGTCTGTGTAGCCGGATTGCGGATGGGTTTTCATCGTGTTCCTGTCTTATTTAGCCCGTAAGAAGGGCAGAGGACTTCGCTGTTAACTGGATTTTGTTATTTCACCTTCTGGGAGTGTTTTCGTCGGGGTTTTTTTGCGAAGTTACGAGCAGCATGCTGCTCTCTAAGCTGGGCTCCTTCTCCCACATCCCGTCCAGTATGGATCTGCCGGCAAAGCTCCATCTGCAGCAAGGTAACGGTTTTTAACGACAACACGCCGGTGTTACACAGCATTCTGTGACCCGACGAATCCTATGACCTGATTACTGATTCCCCTTACCTAACCCCGACCGGCCATGTCTGAGACACCTAAACAAAACATCCGCGGGGGGATTTACCAAAACCGAAATCACTAATCAGGTTACAGAATCTGACCGGTCACATAATCCGCCGTAACACGTGCAAGTGACTTAGCGAAATTGTAATTGAAATATAGTAGCGTATGTCTGCAGCAAAGTTAAACTAAAACCATGTTAAAACCCACGTGTGTTCAAATTAACTGAACCGATGGGAAGAAAAGCATCATATCTTCACGTAAGAACGGGAAAATCGACTAAAACTGTGTATTTTTACTGATAAAATAACGATTATTATTTAAATCAATTAATTTTCAAACCACATTTCGGTCAGTGGATGGATGCTCACTGCATGACCTTTAAATAACACCGTCTGGGGCCATTTTGAAAGCCGGGTGCTGGGCCAAAACGTGTAGGTATCTGTTAACAAGACCCAAATCTCCTGTGTTGAAACTGTTTCTTATTATATGATCGATTGAGGAGTTGATATTGATCTAGATGATGATGATGCTACAAATGGTCCACCATTTTTAAACGGCTGACACAAAAACAAACGGTTATTTGAGGACGTTGGGTTTGTCTGGTCGCGTGTTTTGGGTGGTTTTTGTTTATTTGAATGAAAATCTTTAAAAATTATAAAGAATGAAAATGTTTTTCTATGAAAACTATTAGGAGGAGAGTAAGAATCTCATCTTGGAAAACAATTAAACATAAACAAATATTTTGAGAAGGGGGGGGGGGGTGCAGATTTTGGCGCAATATCGCGTAAACTGGGCCTAATTTTAATTTTTCTGTGTTTTTTCAGGCAAAGCGGAGAAGCAGCCGTTTGAGAAGTTGTACCGGCTGGGCTCGGTGCTCGGCAGCGGAGGATTCGGCACGGTTTACTCGGCTGTGCGCCTCGCCGACGGGCTGCCGGTAAGACCGCGGAGCGGCTTTGTTTTGGTCCCGCCACATGGCCGCGGCTCGCGACGTCAAGCTGCGCACGGCGCGCGGAAGGGTTTCCGGTTTTAGCCCTTTTAAAATAAAAGCTGCATTAAAATCCGAACTTAGATTTAGAGGTCAGCATTGACCTTGGAGTAAAACAATTGAAAAGATAATCTCAGCTGCATTAGTTGTTGTAGTTACATCCTCAGCTGGTAATTTTTTAAATATTCAGGGATTTTTTTTATCCAAGTTTGCTATAAATAACAACTATGAGTTCATTTTCGACCTGACAGCAGCTGTTACAAAAGCAGCTAATAATAATATTCATATTTAATTTGTTTTCACCTTGAATGACTTGACACTCAAAGTAACTGAATCAACTGTTGTAATATTTGAAGACAGACTTTATATCTATTAATAAAGTAGGCAGTGTGCGATTCAACTAATTACATCTTTGATTTCTTTGCAACTATATCTAAACTGACAGTTTAGATTTGGACCAACATCTTCAAAGTATCACAGTTGTTTAATGCAGCAGGAGCTCAGCATTGTAGTTTGACCATGTGCTTTTATTTGGAAGGCAGCGTCTCTTCTCAGCACTTCCGGTTTTACTGTCGTCAGCTGTGTAGCTTGACAGGCCCGGCATGGTCTGTCTGGCATGTGGTCTTTGTTTTCACAAAGAAATGAGCTCTGTGAAGCTGTACTCACCTCTTGCTTTAGGAAATGACCTTTCTGTTTTGCTTGGTACTTTTTGGAAACCGGAAGTTGTTTTAAGGTCAATAATAAGTTAATAATTTAATCCAAATCTGACTGAAAAACCGTTTTCAAAACAAAGACTGAGAAACAACAAGCTTCATGTTACTGTTAATGTTCAATGTTTGTTCTGTGTTTTTAGACAGAGACTGACTTTATTCTACTCATCTCTACCCTCACACTGTATGTTTACATAACTACATGAAGGGTTTATATTAGTGTTGTTTATGTTCATATGCAGGTGGCGGTGAAGCATGTGTGCCGGGACAGAGTGACAGAGTGGGGCTCTCTGGTGAGATTTACCTGCAGACTGTTTGTCACTTCAGCTGATTTTATGTTAATGATTTTAATTTCATGTTTTCAGCCGTCTCAAGTCTTTTGAGCTTTAAACATGTTACACCGTGTTGATTCTGAGAGTCAGACTGTAGTAAAAATGCCTAAAGTGACGTCTTTAAATATGTATTTCTGTCAGATCAACCGTCCAAAACTCACATATCTTCACTATTTTATGTAAAAATGGGGAAAAAGACAATATTTATTGTCTGTTTTCATCTGTTTTCTGGACAGTGAGTTGATTCATGTGTAAATCTCCCTCATGCTCTCTCAGTGTGGCGCTGTTGTTCCTCTGGAGATCGTGCTGTTGAAGAAGGTGGGCGGGGCGTTTGGCGGCGTGGTGCGGCTGCTGGACTGGTGGGAGCGGGCGGACGGCTGGCTAATGGTGATGGAGCGACCCGAGCCGGGGCAGGACCTGTTCGATTACATCACTGAGCGAGGCGCGCTGGACGAGGAGGCGGCTCGCGGCTTCTTCCTGCAGGTGCTCGAGGCCGTGCGTCACTGCTACACCTGCGGCGTCGTCCACAGAGACATCAAGGACGAGAACCTGCTGGTGGACCTGAGGACCGGACAGATCAAGCTCATCGACTTTGGCTCAGGGGCCCTCCTCAAAGACACGGCGTACACCGAGTTTGATGGTGAGTCTGAGCGAGTACATCTCAGAGCTGCTCAGACAGTACAACAGAAAAGATGTGTTGTCATGACGACCCCAGCAGCGCTGTTTTCATGCCGTCTGATACATAAACAATGCCTTCCTCCTGCCTCCAGGTACACGCGTGTACAGTCCTCCAGAGTGGATCCGGTTCCGGCGGTACCACGGTCGCTCGGCCACCGTCTGGTCGCTCGGCGTGCTGCTGTATGACATGGTGTGCGGGGACATCCCCTTCGAGCAGGACGAGGAGATCCTGAGAGGGCGGGTCTACTTCAGACGAAAAATCTCCTCAGGTCAGTGACGACAGTCATCAATGCACCTGATCGATCGATTGATTCGAGTGTAGTGCTGCAGCGTCTTCCTGTCGAGCTTCTTCTTCACCTTTCCTTGTTTCTGTCACAGAGTGCGAGCAGCTGATTGGTTGGTGCCTGTGCCAGCAGCCGTCAGACCGGCCAACCCTGGAACAGATCCTCCTCCACCCCTGGGTGACGGGCAGCAGCGGGCAGCAGACAGACATCACGCTCCACGCCATCACAGCCGACTCTTCCTCCTCCTCCACGTCTTCCTCCTCCAGCCAGCAGGGTCTCTGATTGGCCAATGAGAGGCTGCCGGGGAGCGAGCATGGAGTTGATTGACAGCCGTCCCCTGGTGGTGTTTGACTTCAGTCGTCGCATGGAGGTGCTGAGCCAGTGGAGTTCACCGGTCAGGAGGAGGTCGACTCGTTGCTCCTCAGCGCCTCCTGCTCACAGACGGTGACGCAGCTCTTATGGAGCCTCGGTACATTGTTCCCCGCCTCATGTTTCAGAGTGCCTTGAGTTCAAAAGCTGCTGTGTGGAGCGTTTCCTTCTCTGTTAAACTGAGCAGTTTGTTCGTAGAGGCTGGGGGCACACACTCCATCTGCAGAGTTCGGAGTGTGTGTGTTTGATCTGATTCACTTGCAGTGCAGAGCTCTTCACAGTCAAAGGAAAGTTCATTAACTTTGCGTAGACTCTGTTCCCAACAGAGAAGGCAGGAAGGGTGGGCAGTCAGCTATGTTTTGAATTTTGACAGAAACGTGTTTAAATGGCAGAAGAAGTCTCCCTGGTTCTTCTGGTTTCACAGCAGTGATGCCGTTTACGGCGATTTAAGACTGAAACGCAACCGATTCTGAATAAAAAGTGTCCTGAACGATCAAACTGCGTCACTCTGAAGAACCTTTTCCCAACCTCTGACGAACCAAACACACCCAAGACCTTACCTGTCAGTTCCACACCTGCTGACATGGTGTGATACTTAAAACACATGTCGTACGCTTAACAACACACACACACACACACACACCTCGTTAGAGCTTGCTCTGGTCCCGGAGCCTCTGCTCCGATACCAAAACATTTTGATGGATTAACTGAGTGGGAACGTTTTCAGCATGAAACAAACCTGAAATCAGGAAATGACTGATTTAAGGAGTCAGTGTCGACTGTTCTCTGTCCTCTCCTCTGAGCCTCTCCGGGTTCGTCCGAGGCTCAGAGGAGGTGTCGAGCCTCATCGGGACCGTCGGTTGTTGTTTCCTCTGGGGCTCCTCCGGCTGTCGTCTCTCCCTCGGCTCTGGGTGTAAAATGCACAGTCAATGCAAACATTTAGTCACATTTCGGACTATTTGTATTTGTTTTTTAATTTACCTTTTTATGTTTTATTTATTCAGTAAACAGACATTCCTCAGCCTGTGGTTATTTATTTAAGTTGTGTCCCGTTTGACTTTTATAAGAGATTTTGAGTTTTCAGGTTGAGTTTTAACTTCTCGTTTCATTTGTTACAGTTTTTGCTGTTTGTATTCAATTCTGACAGGAAGAAAACTATTTTTTCATGAAAACTGTTCAAATTAAAGCTTTTGTATATAAATCGATTCTGTGTGATGTCTTTACTTTGCTTTGTGCCGACCATAATACCTACGATTTACATCATTTTCTCCTTATTATTGCCAAAACTCATTTCAACCAATTCAATGAGCTGTTACTAAAGGAAGAAAATACATTATTTGTATTATTTCCAGGACCACATCAAACAAACAACTATTTATCAGCATTTCAATGAAGTTAAAAGTCTGGGATAGAAGATTTCCTTAAAAATGATTCAAGAGCACTAATTTCTCATATAAAGAGTTTGTTAAGAAGCTTCATGTAAAAAGCTGAATTTATTTTCACAGTCAAAACCATTTAATAATGCTGTACACTCGGCTGATAAATGCCTTATGAACACAAGATGAGAGAACAAACAATCCCAACCCAATAAACATTTAAAAAAACTGCAATTTCCTATGTTGTGTCAATAGAAAGGAGACATGGATTTTATTGGAATTATTGTTTTCTGTTTCATAGCGAACAATTTTTTATTTAGCATGAATATAAACACCAAATTGACGTTTGTAATATTTGCTGTGATGAGTCTGTGATGAGCCCACAGCGACACCGTGCGGCTGCGACTGAGAACAGAAACATTAAAAAACACAATGTAAAAATCTGTTTTTTGTAGTAACTAACTTTAAACGCTTAAGGTTATTTTAAAATCTGCAATATTTTTAATTTTTTTCTTCCCGCATAACTAACGTTGTCTTTAACGTGTGAGAAAATTAACCTTATGTACAGACGAAAACTGTTGTTTGAAATATACATTAATAAATTAATACATTTATTGTATTTATTGTATTATTTTGTAAGTATTATTAAAAGATGCAAATATTAATTATTTAATAGAAGATGATGATTTTTGTTTCGTTTTGAACAGGCGCTCCGCGGACAGCTATCGACAGCGGTCCTTTCGTCGTCCCCGGAACTACACGTGAGCAGTAAGTACAGCTGTTTTTAGTTGCTCCATAAACTCTGCTGTTGGTTGATGTGATGTTGTTTTATTATACATATTGTTTATTACACGAGCATATGTTAAACCCAGGGACATACACTGATCTAACACCAAATAATAAACACATACGGCCACGAATTCTGTCCTTTCTTCTCCCCTGAACGCTGAACTCCGTTTAAAATATTAATAAGACCCCTTTAAACAATCTTGGGACGATACCAGCGTTTAATGAATTATAAATAAATCCATTTTTAGATTCACCTGGCGGCATTCTTCAATTCGGCTATCATGCAATAAACACAACTCATTGTGCAAAGTGTTAAGTATAGATGTTAAATCCCACTGTTGTTCATATCAGTGTAATTTGGTTGGCATGCTATAACAGAACTTAGCAGTACTATCTGCATTTATTTAGCTGAGTTTGTAGTCGTCACTTTTTTATTTTAATTGAATGCCATGCTGCTTTAAAAGGTGAACGTTTAAAATGATCCAGAATGAATGGATTCATTTACTGAAAGAGGATCAACCAGTACTAATGCGGCTGGTTGTGTTGCTGTTTTTGTGCGTTTTCCATCAGAGAGGTCAGAGCTCAGGATGGGTCGCTCCTCCAAAGACAAGCGGGACATTTACTACCGTCTGGCCAAAGAGGAGGGCTGGAGAGCGAGGAGCGCCTTCAAGCTGCTGCAGCTCGACCACGAGTTCAACCTGTTCACAGGTGAGACCCACAGAACCCCCGAGACACGTCTCTGCTCATAGCTTCTGTCCAGAAGATGAGCCACAGACACTTAACTGGTCATTTAATAACTGCCTGATTGTTAAAAATGAAAGAAATTCTTTTGCTCTCTCAGGCGTGAACAGAGCCGTGGATCTGTGTGCAGCTCCTGGCAGCTGGAGTCAGGTCCTCAGTCGGAAACTCAGGTTTGTTTGTTTCAAATGAGCTTACGACTCACTTGCACAGACGTCATCTGTGCAGCTGCAATTTAATTCCATAGAACAAACAGTTAAAACTATAACCTTGCACATTTTATTAATGAGTAGCTTTGTTCCTGCTCTCAGAGGGCGGGAGGAGACAGGTGAGAAGGGTGAGGGGAGTGAGGAGGTGAAGATCGTGGCGGTGGACCTGCAGGCCATGGCTCCTCTGCCAGGTGTCACTCAGATCCAGGGAGACATCACTAAGGTGAGGATGTGATGGATCGACATGTTATTGATACACCTGTGTGGACCACGTGTGTCGCGTCACATGGCCTGTGTTGTCTTCCCCCGGTCAGGTGTCCACAGCTCAGGAGATCATCCGTCACTTTGAGGGTCAGCCGGCCGATCTGGTGGTGTGTGACGGAGCACCAGACGGTAACACACTCACTGCCTGTCTGTCTCTGCCTGCTCTCAACTCCCTCCTGTCCAGACTTAGTATTTCTTTTTTCTGCATCCATAGTAACCGGGCTCCATGATGTGGATGAGTACATCCAGGCTCAGCTCCTATTGGCTGTAAGTGCACGGGTGTGTTACCACTCACCTGTCTGTGTGTGTGTGTGTGTGTGTGTGTGTGCGTGCGTGCGTGCGTGCGTGCGTGCGTGCGTGCGTGCGTGCGTGCGTGTGTGATGTCACGCTCACAGGTGTTTGTCTCTCAGGCTCTGAACATCACAACTCACGTCCTGAAGCCTGGAGGGACGTTTGTGGCCAAAGTGAGTCTTACTGTATTTTAACACACACACACACACATCCTGTATGCAGAGGTGCATTGTGTGTTATGTTATCAGACTGTATTAACCCTGTTGTGTCCTGTGTGTGTGTGTGTGTGTGTGTGTGCGCGCGTCAGATCTTCAGAGGCAAAGACGTGACTCTGCTGTACTCTCAGCTGAAGATCTTCTTCAGTGGTGTGACCTGCGCCAAACCTCGCAGCAGCAGGAACTCCAGTATCGGTGAGACAATGCCCCCAGCTGACCAATCACACGGCTCGAAAAGGAAACAACCCCTGTTGGCTGCAGTAACTTACATCTGAACTTGTGTTTGCGTTCACTCTGGTTTCTGTGTGTGTGTGTGTGTGTGTGTGTGCGCAGAGGCCTTCGTGGTGTGTCAGAACTACTCTCCCCCTGAAGGTTACGTCCCCAACATGTCCAACCCTCTGCTGGATCATTCCTACGGTAACCAGGAGCCACGTCCTCTCCTGGACTCAGTCTTTAGTTTTCCTCCATGTCCTGGTCCTGGTTCTCCTTCCTCTTCCTGTTCTCAGTCTGGGTTCTGGTCTCTGTCCTTCAGATGTGGACTTTAACCAGTTAGAGGGTCCTAACCGTGTCATCGTTCCCTTCCTGGCGTGCGGTGATCTGAGCGCCTTCGATTCAGACAGGACTTACCCGCTGCAGGTGAGGAGACACAGGCTGAGCCTCCCGGTCTTTACTGAGTCAAACACGGTCGTTATTATTTTAACTTAACTAACATTTTCTGTTTTATTACGTCTGCCGTGGTTTTCATGCTGCATTTGTTCTCACTTTAAAATTGAATCTGTCGCTTTTTAATCAAATTTACATTCATTAACCATTAAAAATGGGATAATTAAGGTATTTTACATTTTACATTTTATTTTAATTTGTTAATGTAATATATTAAGGTGTTTTAGTGTCTCTGACTAGCGGGCAAATAAAAAGCACACGGATAAAAAACACATTGATTTAGATTAAGGTGTTTTGTGTGTTAAGGGGTAAATTAAAGATGAATTAAGGATCTTTTAAGGGATTGTTTCAAAGTGATGTCTTATGGTCTTAAGTCTCACCTGTTTCCTTTCTTCAGCTGGATGCTAATAAAGAGTATCAGTACACTCCGCCCACCCAGCCACCCATACGCCCCCCCTACCAGCAGGCGTGCCACCTCCGCAAAAACAACCTGCTGTCCAGAGAAGACGCTCCGTCCAACTGTCCCAACCAGGGTCAACAGGAGACGGAGCCACCAGCCGAGTCCACCTGAACCGTCCGACTGATGCTGATTGGACAGAGAAAACATCAGGACGCAGAGGAGAGAGTCTCTTCTGTCTGATAAGAAGCTGGATATCACTTTAACATCTGTGTGTCTGGTACAGAGACGGAACCAGGATCCAGTCGTGTGTCCTCCTGCCTCTTTGTGTCTTTGTGCTAAGCTAGGCTAATCATACTCTGCAGGAGTGTTTTTATTGTTCTGCCTGACCTGGTGTGGAGTATTTTGTTGCAGATCCTTCATCCATCAGGCCGAGCAATGTAAATGTTTTATATTTTAAAAATAAAAGTCATTTCTTGAGCTGAGCTGTCATCGTGGTCTACATTAATTATGATTTACGATGGTATTACCACACCAGAAAGTCAGCCAATAATGGACTGATCCAGGTATTTTGTGTGTATATAAAGCCTGATATATGTTAATCCTCAGGGCCCACTTTGTTGTCATAAAACTACTAAAAACACACCAGTGAGACGGAGACGGTGTTGCGCTGTTACATGTTGCCACCAACAAACACACTGCAGTTTATTTTGACCCCATCCAAAATTCAGCATTTTCATTTCCTTTTAAACCCCCCAACCCATCTATTTACCTGATCTCACAAACAGCCCACCATTCAACATTCAAATCCTGAAATAATCTGAATATTTATTCCTCCAAATAGCAGCATTTACACTTTCAAAGACACTAAACTTTTTTTTCATTGGACTTGCTACTTTATTAATAATAACAATAATAATAATAATAATAATAGTATTATTGGTATTATTATTGGTATTATTGGTATTATTATTTGCAGTATTAGTATTAGAAGAGGTAGCCGTAGGGACTTCCGGGTTTCCTGTCGTACGTGCTGACGTCACGTCGTAAAGACTCCCAACCGCATTGTTGTTGGGGGAAGAGAAGCTCGGGCAACTGCTGAGCTCTGACACTTGAAACTGCTTCTAAACAGCCCCTATCGATCAGTATTTATCCCCATCAGAGTAAAACACCCGGAACCGGCTCCGTCGCCCTGGATACCTGTCGGTTACTTTCAAGTTTAACTCGGTTCAGCGCGAGCCGCGGCCGCCGTTGGATGAGCGGACTGAATGTGGATTTAACTGTCGCTTCGCTCCGCAGGCCGCGCCGCCATTGCTGCTGTTTTTACAAGCTGAATTCGTGAAAATACCGAGGTAAGTCCGTCCCCACTCTGCCCTCCCCTTTCAGTGTCACCCCCTCTGCTGCCCGGACGGGTTTAAACTAAAAACCAATCCGTGTTGCTCTGGAGAAAAGCCGTCTTTTCCAATCGAGGCAGTTTCTTGTTGTGCTGGTCGCCATATTTCCTCCCCCCTCTCAGCGCTAGCAGGCTAATGCTAGCCCGGTTTGTGGACGGAGTGTCCTAATGCGTTTAACTGCCAACCGGAGAGGCCGCTGCCCGCTGGAAGGACACCGCCGGGTCGTCCTTCATTGAAACTGACGTGTGTTTGGTTTGTAACTCTGAGGCGGGTGCGGTTAATCACACAGATTGTGGTTCTTAGCTAGCGTTAGCTGTGGGGTGCAGAAACCGCTCAGCACACACAGAAGCTGGGACAGTTGAGGCTGCTGCTGCTGTTGTTAGCCGGTGATCTTCAACAACCAGCTCAGCGGCTCCGGCCAGGCTGGCTGCCGTGCAGGTGACCTACCCTCGCTGCACTTCTCCCGTGCATCCACTGAGCCTTTATCACACAGGCGCTGTGTTTCCGCCCCCCTGTAGTCACTGCGACCACATGCATCCTCCATGCTTTCATTCAGCAGGTGAACTGAAAGCACCGTGATCTCCTGAATCAGAGCTGCACAGACAGACAGACAGACACTGGGGCCTCACGTTCAAAGCTGCAGGCTGTACTTCATGTTCCCTGTGCGTGTCTGTGGGGCTGCAACTGTAGTCGCATCCTGGGTTTCAGTTGCACAACAGAGGCGGGTTAGAGTCAACTTTATTGCCCAGGTATGTTGACACTTTGAGGCAATTTGTTTACAGCAGCTCTCAGTGTACTAACACACAATGACGAGAGCTAATGTGAAGCTTGGGTTTGGGATCAGCTGTGTGCTGGCTCAGTGAATAACCTTTAGTTTTGTGGTGTGGGACGGACACAGTGAGACATTTAAATATATAAAGTTGGCCTGTTGGACATTGTTGTGGACATACTCTAATTTAAAGATAAACTATAAACATACAAACTGTTCAACTCAGAAATAAACAACAGATTAAACTGATCAAATATTCTTTTTAATAGTTTTCCGTGTCAGTTATTATTAACACAGGCTGAACATGTTTGTAGTGCGCAGTATTGACCATTATCAAGGTTTTCTGTAAAGTTTGCATCGGCAGCTTTGTGTTTTTGATACGTTTGATCAAAGACATGTTGATTTAAATCATGAAACTGTTTCTTAACGTTATTAACACTGATACATTTGGGAAGTTGTGGTGTCAGTGCTCAGAGTCAGGCGTAACACTGGCAGAGTTGTCATTTTCATTTTCAAACAGTCCTCCCTCCCAGCGTAGTCAGGACATTTGCATGACCAGCGTCGCCGACACATGTTGACACAAACCCCGTGAGACTCTGTGTCGATGTGTGCCATGTTGAATAAAGCCATTCATTTGCTTACGCTGCTGCATGTAGGTTCCTGAAACACAATGGCGGTCGTCTGTCAAGTCTCCTGCTTTAAACATGAGCCACAGAACAGAAGTCACATGTCTCGTCTTCACATACTTCTCTGTCCTCTGTGGCTGGCGGCTGAAGGAGCTGCTGAAATCCTTTTTAAACACGCAGCCTGCCTGACATTGTCCCTGTGCGGCACCTGTGATGGTTAAAGCTGTAAATCATTAGCGCAGCTTCTGTTGAATCCAACACACACAGTTTCATGTGCCGGTTGTTGCTCCACAGGAAGTTAATCATGTGAAGCCCTGGTGCTGTTCAGCAGTTTCTGCCACATCTGTGCATCACGGAGTCACTGACACTGTTTCATCTGTTCTCAGGATCTTTGCAGCTTCAAAATGAAGAAAAAGGTTCGACACCACCGCCCGGCGGCGCTGAAGAGGGACTCCTCTCCCATCAAGCCGTCACCCAACCGGGAGACGCTAACTTATGCACAGGCTCAGCGAATAGTGGAGCTGGAGGTGGACGGCCGCGTGCACCGGCTCAGCATCTACGACAAGCTGGACGTCATCACGGACGACGACCCCACGGCTCAGGAGATCATGGAGTGCAACAGCAACAAGGAGAACAACGAGAAGCCCCAGCAGGTCCTGGTGCGCTCTGTGCGCCTCAAAAACAACCAGCAGAAGAAGAACGCGGCGCTCATCGCCTCGCACGGCGGCATCGGCACGCACGGCGGCGCAGGTGGCCTTTTAGAGCCAAAGGTTAGAACGGTTGAGTACAATCTGCCGGTGGTGCCGAAGAGGCCGGCGGTGTATTACAAATACACGGAGAGGACGGCGGAGGAGCTGGACGAGGAGGTGGAGTACGACATGGACGAGGAGGACTACGCCTGGCTGGAGCTCATCAACGAGAAGAGGAGGAGCGAGGGCATCAGCCAGGTGTCGCACAACCTGTTCGAGTTCCTCATGGACCGCTTCGAGAAGGAGTCGTACTCAGCCACGCAGGGGCAGAGCGACCTGCAGTCTCTGGTGGACGAGGACGCCGTCTGCTGCATCTGCATGGATGGAGACGGAGCCGACAGTAACGTCATCCTGTTCTGCGACTCCTGCAACATCGCCGTGCACCAGGAGTGCTACGGAGTCCCGTACATCCCCGAGGGTCAGTGGCTGTGCCGCCACTGCCTGCAGTGCCCGTCGCGGCCCGCCGAGTGCGTCTTCTGTCCTAACCGGGGCGGAGCCCTGAAGAAGACCGACGACGACCGCTGGGGTCATGTAGCGTGTGCTCTGTGGGTGCCCGAGGTCGGCTTCTCTGACACGGTTTTCATCGAGCCCATCGATGGCGTCCGCAACATCCCGCCAGCTCGCTGGAAGCTCACCTGTTACCTGTGTAAGGAGAAGGGTGTGGGAGCGTGCATCCAGTGCGACAAGATCAACTGTTACACCGCCTTCCACGTCAGCTGCGCCCAGAAGGCCGGCCTCTACATGAAGATGGAGCCTGTGAAAGAGGTGACGGCGTCCGGCGCCGCCACCTTCTCTGTGAAAAAGACCGCGTACTGCTGCAGCCACACGCCCGAAGGCTGCGACCGCCGGCCGCTCAACATCTACGAGGAGCCGCACCCCAAGAACGGAGCGTGCCACAAGAGGGTCGACAAGAGGGGCAAGGCCCGGGCAAAGGGCTGGCAGAAGAAGAAGAGCAAAAGAGCGGAGCCCGAACCAGAACCAGAACCCGAGACCCCCACCAGCTCTGGGCCCAGTATCACTGCTTCAAGGTAGGCAGGAAACGGGGACTCCCAGAATGCACCTCTCCATATTAACACTTACTTGACTCAAGGCAGCTGAAATCCTGCAATGGAAGTTAGTGGGTGACACAGAATAAGTGTTTCTGATCTGTTATTGATCGTTTTACTCGCTGAGTTCTGAAACTGAGAAGCTGATCGATCGAGTTCACCCAAATCCAAAACGAATCCACCAGTTTTTATTGATTAACGTGTGTTTCCCTCTCCCCGTGTGTCAGCTTCGAAACCATCCTGAACCAGGTGGCGGTTCAGAGGAAGCGCCTGTTTGTCGAGCGGGTGCTGAGCTACTGGGTGCAGAAGAGGCAGTCGAGGAACAACGTGCCGCTGATCCGGCGGCTGCAGGCCAACCCTCAGCCGCCCAAAGCCAAGATGATGGTCAGTGCTGCTCACTCGCACCGGCGCCGTCAGTGGAGCGTTCGCCTTTTGACCTCTAACTGAAGTGGAGTCTGTGTCTTTGTGCAGGACCGGGTGGAGACGAACCAGGCGCTGAAGGAGCAGCTGAAGGAGTGGCACCGCCTCCGCCACGACCTGGAGCGAGCCCGCCTGCTGCTGGAGCTCATCAGGAAGAGAGAGAAGCTGAAGAGGGAGGAGGTAGAGTCACTTCACCACCCGCTGCTTCTGCCTGTCAGCCTTACTTAAAAACAGTCTGTAAACAACAACATGTGTGTTGTTTATGTCCGGACTTGTTTGACTGCTTGTTGTCTCCTCAGATGAAGCTGCAGCAGTCGGTGCTCGAGGTCCAGCTGACGCCGTTCAACATCCTGCTGAGAGCCGTGCTGAGTCAGCTGCAGGAGAAGGACCAGTACAGCATCTTCGCCCAGCCCGTCAGCGTCAAAGAGGTCTGAACCGGTTCTGTTGCTTTCTGTCCGTCAGTAACGCTGTGACCCTGCTGTGACCCTGCTGTGACCCTGCTGTGACACCGTCAACAACCAGGGTCAATAAATAAACAAATGCAGCTCCTGAAGTCCTGCACCTCTTCGTCTGCTGCAGGTTCCTGACTACCTGGACCACATCAAGAACCCCATGGACTTCTCCACCATGAGGAAACGCATTGACGCGCACAGCTACAGGAGCCTGGAGGAGTTCGAGGACGACTTCAACCTCATCATCGCCAACTGCATGTCGTACAACGCCAAGGACACGTTCTTCTACAAGGCAGCTCAGCGCATGCTGGACCACGGGGGGGTCATCCTCCGCCGAGCGCGCAGAGAGGCCGACTGCATCGGCTTCGACTTCCCCAGCGGGATGCATCTGCCCCAAGCCCCGAAACTGGAGGTGCCGCCCCCCTTCTCCTGGGAGGACGGTAAGCCGGCACACACACACACACACACACAGTTCATTATTTTCAGTTTTAATAATTTTGACAGCTGACCTTTGAAGTGATGATGTCATGTGACTCTCCCTCAGTGGACCGCCTGCTTAGTCCCGCCTACCGTCAGCTGACCCCTCTGGAGGATCAGCTGAAGGAGCTGCTGGAGAAGCTGGACCTGAGCACGGCCATGAAGCACAGCCCGTCGCGCAGCAAGAGGCTCAAACTGCTGAAGAAGACCATCATGGAGGTCCGCAGTGAACTGAGCCTGAAGAAGTCCCTCCCAACGCCGTCACCCGCCGCCCCCGAGCCTGACCCGGCGCCCGCCGAGTCAGAGGAGAAACCGCTGCCCGAACCCCCGGCAGAGCCTTGCACGCCACAGGAGGAGAAGCCGCCGCCTCCGCCGACATTAGAGCTGTTAACCTCGCTGTCGCAGTTCGACACTTCGCCCGCTGACTCGGAGCCGCCGCCCCTGAAGGCCGCCAAACCCGATGTGGACCACACTCCCATGGAGCTCGACGGTGACACCGACACGTCTACCTCAGTGCCCCCGGACACCCCCAACGGGCACATCCCAGACCCGCTGCTCCACAACGGCGACATCCACACCGAAGCTTCTGGCGCCTGCAACCGACGGACCAACAACCTCTTCCGCAAGTCAAAGAGCGCCAGCCCTCAGAAACCCCCCAGGAACCAAGAGGCACCTGCGTCGCCACCACTGGGCGCCAAAACCTTCCTGTCTGTGGTGATCCCTCGGCTGGAGACGCTCCTCCTGCCCAAGAAGAGGACGCGAAGCAGCAGCGCCGATGGCGAGGACGAGGAGTCGCCAATAAAACGCCTCGGCACAGGTACACCATCAGAGTTAGTGACAGAACATCAGTGAAACCATTAACGCCGATCCGCTGTGACACACTTCCTGTGTTGATTTCCTTCAGGAATAGCCAACGGTTTCGTGGTGGAGGAGGAGGAGGAGGAGGAAGTTGCACCGACTCCGCGCCTGCTGGAGCCTCGCCGGCGCTGCGCCTCCGAGTCGAGCATCTCCTCCAGCGGAAGCGTCCTCTGCGGCACGAGGTGCGTTCAGGACGAAACATCCAGAGTCACACACACAGACACACACACACACACACAGACACACACACACACACACACAGACACACACACAGACACACACACACACAGACATGGGTGTTTGTAAACATAGTGTGTGTTTCCCTCTCAGCACCGTCATCCTGCCTAAAACTGGCAAAGGGCGGCCGGCGGCGGCCCGGCGGAGCACCGTGGACGACAAAAGCACCCTGATGACCTGCATTGAGAACGGCGACTTCACCCAGGCCGCCAAGATTTCCTCAGGTGAGCCGAGCGTCACCTGACCAGTGTGCATGACACGGCATGGCGCGCTTTGATTGGTCGACTGAAGTTCCTGTGTGTGAACTAACACTGAGCTGCAACACGTCCTTCCTCTGTTACTTCACTTCCTCCGCTGCTCCGCCTCCCTCCTTATCATTATTACCATTATTAAAACAAAATGAAATTTCGCTGAATCAGCAGCGCCTCACACACCCCGCTGGTTCTCAATATGAGGTCCGGGGGCCTCTGAGGGTCCGGGGGAAGGGTTAAGTTGTGATAAATGAAACAGGAAGCCAGCGAGGAACAGGGAGGAAGTGAAGCCTGTTAACACTCATCAACGACGTCGAGTCGCTGTTTAATGAAGGTGACCTCTGAAAACGTGTGTGTGCTGTGTGTGTGTGTGTGCTGTGTGTGTGTGTGCGTGCAGTGTGTGTGTGTGTGCTGCACTGAACCCTTCATAACCTGCTGTTGTTGTCCCTGTAGAGGTGTGGAAGCCCTCCGCTGCTTCTCCATTTGTTCTGGAGCCTCTTAAACTAGTTTGGGCTAAATGTAGTGGATATCCCTCCTACCCCGCCCTGGTGAGTGCGTGCCGGTGCCCTCTGTCTCATTACCCATCAGCCCCCTCTGCCATTGTGCGTGCCGTAGCTCGTGATTTGTGCTCACAGCCATGCGGGAGCTCTCTGCTGGCCGCTCATGGACTGCTTGGTGCGTGTGTGGAGTCGGCCGCTTCGCTCAGAGCGTCTCCGGCCCGACTCGTCCTTGCATGAGTGCTTGTGTTCGGCCGCTGCCACCAGGCTGTTCTCCACGCCGTGACCCCGAGCAGAGCGCCGCCCTCACTCCGTCTCCTCTCTGTTCTGGCCCCGCACAGATCATGGACCCCAGAGCGCGGAGGACGGCGTGCCAGCTCAGCGGGGTGGAGCTTCCCCAGCCGCCGCCGGACGTCCTCCGAGCCGGAGAGCGGATGCAGTTCAGGTCCGCAGAGAAACTCTTCCTCGTCCACTTCTTCGACAGCAAGCGCAGCTGGTGAGGAGCTCACCGACTCTCTGCAGTTCAGTGACAGGAAGCAGGAAATGTCCAGAAACGCCACTCGGCTCGGTCGATTCAGACAGCGTGTGCGCTTCCTGTTCAGTCGACTCGGGTCGTTCTGTCCTGATTTCAGCGACGAGCTTCTTCTAAACCAGATTTAACCAAACTCGCGCATCACAGAGTCTCCGTCATCACGCTGAGCGTCTTCATTGGCGCGAAGCTCCTCCCCCTGTGTGGCGTTTAAAGCCACCGGACAGCGAAGCAACAAGCAGATCTGAAAAGGTGTAAACCAACAAGCTGAGAGCTGTGAGCGTTTGGGCAGAGCCAGATGCATTGTGGGAAATTGTTGACTGCATTGACAGCAAGTAGCAGCAGTCTTCTGCAAATGAGGCATTTAGGATCATCTGTAAATTGCAGCTTCTACTGAGACTCTGTGTGAGGCGTTTAGGGGACGTCTGTAATTAATGTGATCGGTTATTGATCATTTTTTGTTATAATAATCGTGACTGAGGTAAAACACAGTGATTCAGCACAACTGGTGACATTTACATTATGATGTCATAGCTATGGTCAGTTAAAGGCCCTGTCACCTGCTCTGATTGGTCCGTTTGAGGCTGTTTAAGCCGATAACAAAGCCAGAGGTCGACCATCAGCGAACCTCTGTTCTCAATGTGACGGAGCGTTCAGAGCCCACAGCAGACTGTAGGACACAGCAGCGTCGGTTCACTACACTCAGTATAAACTGTGTTTCACTGAACAAAGACACGAATCAGTTCTGTCAGAGACGTAAAGCATTTACGCTGACGTCCGTCTCTTCTCCCATCAGGCAATGGCTTCCTAGATCCAAGATGGCGCCCTTCGGGATCAACCAGACGCTCGACAAAATCAAGCTGACGGAGGCTCGCTCCCCCTGCGTCCGAAAAGCTGTGCGGCTCGCCTTCGACCGAGCCATGACCCACCTGCGCCGTGTGAGCGGCGAGCTGGAGCCGGGCGCCGGCCTCGCCGTCATGGACTGAACCACCCCTCCCCCCTCTGAAACCTTCCCATCATCCATCTCTCCCGTCTGTCCTTTTGTTTTGAACGCTGTTACTGTGGAGACGCTCAGTTTCTGCCTCATACGCACAACAAACACATGTTTACCATTTCCTGCAAACTGGATCACGTCTCCTCCCCCCCACCGCCCCTCCCTCCTCTCCCTCCC
>WARS01000698.1:0-17788 GCA_008933995.1 Datnioides undecimradiatus | reverse complement strand
AATAAAATATAATAAATGTGGGTGGAGTTGACCTGTCAGACCAGCTCATACAGTACTACTCCACCCACAGAAAAACCGCTTGCTGGTACAGAACCATGTTGCTGCACTTCTTGGACATTGCCACTACAAATGCATTCATTTTGCACCATGAGATGAGCAGTGCCAAGAATGTGCAGCCCATGGCGCACAAAGACTTCATGGTGGAGCTGGTGTGTCAGCTCTGTGGCATGGACAAGGCAGGTGTTACCCAGACCAGGACTGCTGCTCATGTTCCTGTGCCCATAGCCACAGCCTCCAGGTGGATAACACTAGGCATGACACACCCTGGAAGTGTCAAGCCTGTGCTGTGTCTTGTGGTGGACAGGAGCTGTTTTTTGGAGTAGCACAAATAATTGTGATATAATATTGTGATCCCTGATTATAGCTGTACAAAAAACGCCTGGGGTATTACATGCATTTTAAAGTAAATAGTTGTATATAACTTTGTTGTTTGCTAAATTTATACATTCATTTCTGAAATTTACAATTTATATTTGCATTCTAAGTTATCAAAACGATTCCTTCAACATGTTTGTGGTTTTTACAGTAAAAAATTTAGCTTTTTCTTACTCAGATTTTATGTTTTTTGTGTGATTTTAGGTCTAGTGTGTTAATACAGTATGTCAAAATTAAAAAATAACTGTAAATTTACACATGTGAGGTTGTGCTGAACAAAATGATACCAAGCAAGGCAAGATAAACAACTTTTAAAGTGAAATAGGTAAAGGTAAAATCAAAAGTAGTCAAAAATGGCCAGTTACACCCAGGACTCCAGTTAATGCACAAAGTGCGTTACAATGGGCCTCTTAATCACCCAATTGCATATGGATGGCGACAGAGCTGCCATGCGCCGGCCAGTGTATTGGGAGCAGCTTTATGTTCAGTGTCTTGCCCAAGGGCACTTTGGCTTGTTAACAACAGGACCTCCCAGTCCACAGCTGCCCTGAAATTTTGGAAATATACACTGCGTTCCACATTATTATGCAAATGTAATTTTTCTCTCTTTTCCCTAAATAATCTATAAAAATGATAGTTCTCATAATTTTCAAGTCATCAAGCATTGTTGTAAACAACTGAAAATGGTCATTAGTTAAACTGCAAGCATTTGCAGGTTATATTTGCTGAAATCAAAAGCTCTTTCAATCAAAAATATCTTAACAGGCCAAATTACATTTTGACATAGGACCCCTTATTGGATAGGAGCTTCACAATTCTTGCATCCATGGAAGTTGTCAGTGTTTGGATGGTTTCTGCTGGAATTTCTTTGCAGGATGTCAGAATAGCCTCCCAGAGATGCTGTTTTGATGTGAATTGCCTCCCACCCTCATAGATCTTTTGCTTCATGATGCTCCAAAGGTTCTCAGTAGGGTTGAGATCAGGGGAGGATGGGGGCCACACCATGAGGTTTTCTTGTTTTATGCCCATAGCAGTCAATGATGCACAGGTATTCCTTGCAGCATGGGATGGTGCATTGTCATGCATAAAGATGATCTTGCTACGAAAGGCACGGTTCTTTTTTTTGTACCACGGAAGAAAGTGGTCAGTCAGAAACTCCACATATTTCACAGAGGTCATTTTTACACCTTCAGGGACCTTGAAGGGGCCGACCAGGTCTCTCCCCATGATTCCAGCCCAAAACATGACGCCACCACCTCCTTGCTGACGTCGCAGCCTTGTCGGGACATGGTGGCCGTTCACCAACCATCCACGACTCCATCCATCTGGACCATCCAGGGTTGCACGGCACTCATCAGTGAACAACACTGTTTGGAAATTAGTCTTCATGTACATGTAGGCCCACTGCAGGCGTTTCTGCCTCTGAGCTTTGGTTAAGGGTGGCTGAATGACAGGTTTATGCATAACTGCAACCCTCTTGAGGATCCTACACCTTGATGTTCTTGGCACCAGAGACACCAGCAGCTGCTTTGCAGTGGCATTTTAGCAGCTGCTCTCTTAACCCGACGCATTTGTCTGGCAGAAATCTTCCTCATTGTGCCTTTATCTGCTTGAACCCGTGTGTGTTCTGAATCGGCTACAAATCTCTTTATTGTACGATGATCACGGTGAAGTTGTTTTGAAATATCTAAAGTTGTCATACCTTCTCCTAGGCATTGAACTATTTCTCACTTTTCGGCAGCAGAGAGATCCTTCTTCTTCCCCATATTGCTGGAAAATGGTGGTCTGCTTAATAATGTGGAACATCCATTCTTAAGTAGTTTTCCCTTTATTTGGACTCACCTGCAAACTAATTGGCACAGGTGTCTGAGATTGATTGGAGTGATTGGAAGAGCCCTGACACACATTCCCATCCATGTGTTTAAACTGACAGACAAAAAAATGACCTTTATGACCTTTAAACACAATTTGCATAATAATGTGGAATGCGGTGTATATGATATTATGAACTCATCATGGAAGAATTATTTTCATTAAACAGGGATGCCATGCAGTACCAGGCAACAGCTTTAAGACAGATGTAACAAACTAATGTGTTATTACCTCTGCACATTGCTGTTTATGTTGTGTTTGGTGTCTTCATAATACTCTAATACATTTTATTTTCAGCTTCAATCTCTGCAATAGTCTCTGCTTGCTCCTCCAACCTAAAACACAAGGAAATATGGAATGACTTCACTTTTCACTTCATATTTTACGAAAACAATAAAAATATGCGTGTAAATAGATCTAATTACTTTTAATGGAGAAGAGTAGTGTACACAGAAATTATTAAAAGACCGCAAGTCATTGAAAGACCAATGAAGAGCCTCATATCATGTCATTGTGTAATTGTGTCATGCAAGGTGCAAAATATTACTTCACAGAGTGAACTAAGGAATATTGACATAATTACTTTGGGAATATAATGATTCCATGGCTAAATAATACTAGACTAGAAAAATATATATTTTTAATCAAACTGGCCAGCCTATGTTCAGGGGAAAACCTTTCAATTGTTCTGGTCCATCATAACTACATATCTATCTAGACCTGCAATGGTACTATGACAATAGGCAGGTTAATAGCAACACTGAGCTGAAGTTTACTTCTTTGTCAGAACACCTTAACAAAAAAGTTTAAATTTGGTTTCAACAATTTCAAATGTTCTTACTTTTTTTTGGTTTCAGACTGTTGAAGATATTTCATTGGTTAGGGTTATTGTCGTCATTGTCATCATCATCCTCTTCAGAGAACTTATCTCAAAGGATATGTTCTCTGAATTTCCTTATTGGTGTTCGGCAGAGTGGAGATTGTCTTACTCATTGTCTCTCATGTAGTAAGGCCAAAAGGTTGTTTTTTTTCCTTTTTCTGATTTTTCTTGGATGAAAACGTGGATAAAAAACACGTTTAGTGTAATACAAGACTCACATACAAACAAACCAAACAAATTGAAAGCAGTGTATGATTAGTGGCTTGATTAATATTGCAGTTGAAACTTGATATGAACTGATATGAATGTAATGGCCAAAATGACGCTGGAGTGTAATTACGGACTTCATGTACATCACAATGGAAACATTATTTTATTGTTTCGTTTTTAATTTTACTCCCCACCCCGGTATAATGTCAGCTGGCTGTGTAGCCAAATCTATTTCATCAAAGTGTAATCGTTATCGTCGGTGGACAAAATGCTACCCTGTGATTGGATGTTTACTACCACATTGCTGCTTGGGAATCGTAGTTCTCTGTGCTATAAATGCGGTTTTCTGGCTTAATTTCTCTCTATTAATTATTCTATGAAAAGCGATATTAATGAATTCAGTTGAAGCCCTTTCCTCCTCCTTGCCAACATGTCAGGTAACAGAAGAAACGTACGTACTAACCGTACTAACCCTAACCCTAACCCTGTTTGGAGTGCGGCTTGGGTAGACATTAGTCTTCATACACGGTCACGTTTGCTGTTTAACAGCTCTTCTGTGATTTCTTCTTCGCTCTGTGGAACATGAACAACACTGGATGTAAGTGTTTAAAATTATATCCTGCACCCGGTGTCAGGCACTAACAACAACAGATCAGCTGTCCAAGACATTTTTCCATCTGTCGCGAGGGAGAAAAACGTTTAACGTCAACCGTTAACTCAGTGGCGCTACCTTGCCATAGTAGCTAGCTAAACGTTGGCTAGCTAGCATGGCTAGCTTGTCAAGCACTAGCCTGTCAAAAGGCGTATATAAGCTGACTAGCGTTAACGAAACATTCACAGATTAACTGTTAAATGAATTTGCTGAGGAACTACTTGAACTATGTGACTCATCCATCACGAACCATATCTGACGCCCAACATATCCTCCTGCCAGTGCACCCAGTAGATCCTAGTTATGTCCACATAGTTGCTGTCAAAATCCTTAATGTTGCTCAGTGAAACAATTTCTTTGCATCCATCATCTGTATACTTAACTGTAGCAAACATTTTTCACTCGGTGCTGGCGGTCACTTTAAAGCTGGACAGTGACGCTGCGGTGAAGTTTAATGGTAATGTCTCTTAATTTTAAAATGCACCATTGAGTTTAAACTCAGCAGCGGGAAGCGCGCGAGACAAGAAGACGTCATCGTGTGTTTGTGTGTGTCTGTGTGTGTGTGTGTGTGTGTGTGTGTGTCAGATCCCACTTCAGAGAGTTACAGACTGAGACCTGACGGATGTTGTATATAAACTAGTGGTTCCCAATCACCGAGGGTCATTTGGTACTGGGCTGCACAGAAAGAATAAATAATTTATTTTATTTCTGTTTTACGCTGAAAGATGTTTTATTTTGAAAAACCGGATGCTCTTTAATAACTTCCGTCTGTTCCTGCTGACATGCTTGACGTGTACATTTTTCAATCACTTGATGCTAGAAAGGCCACAGTTCAGAAGATTTCACAGGTTCCACTTTCCGCGAGCATCGTTACTCGGCGAATTGACGACATTGCCGAGGACATTGAAACACAATTGTTGGAGAGGATTAATGAGTCACCGTGGTATGCAATACAGGTGGACGAATCTACTGACGTTGACAACAAGGCAATAGTACTTGTTTTTGTGCGACATATATTTCAGGAGGACGTGCATGAGGATATGTTATGTGCATTATTTTTGCCGACCAACACCACAGCCGCAGAACTGTTCAAAGCTGTGAATGATTATATACCAGGAAAACTGAACTGGTCCTTTTGTGTCAGGATCTGTACGGATGGAGCTGCTGCTATGGCGGCTTTCTGGTTTCACTACGCAGGTGAATGAGGTCGCGCCTGGTTGTGAGTCTACGCACTGTGTCATTCACAGGGAAATGCTGGCAAGCCAAAAGTTGTCCCCCGACCTGAACAGCGCAATGAATGGCAATTGTCTTCAAGTTGGCTGATAAAGTGGCTGCATTCAAAGCCAAAGTAGAGCTGTGGGGAGTTAACAGAGGAGTTAACAGAGGGACATTTTACATGTTTCAAACATTAGCAGGGGTTTTGGAAGAGACAGAGCCTGGGCCCCCATTCTCCCACCTGGTGTAAGATAACCTATCTCAGCTTTCAAAGGAGTTTGAGCGTTACTTCCCAACCATAAATGATCCATGTAATGCAAAGGAGTGGATCTGCGACCCGTTTGCAAACATGCCTGGCGCATCAAGCATGTCCACGCTGGAAGAGGATAAGCTAATGGAGATTGCAAATGACGGTGGCCTTAAAAGTATGTTTGCGTCAACTTCAAACCTGCCAGCGTTTTGATTAAAAATCAAGGCAGAATATCCAGAGAATGCCACAAAAGCAATAAAAACACTGCTTCCATTTCCAATGTCCTATATTTGTGAAGCAGGTTTTTATGCAGTGACGGCAACCAAAACAAAGTTACGGAGTAGAATGGACAAGAGGAACACACTTCGTGTGTCATTGTCTTCCTTCACTCCAAGGTGGGACCGTCTCATAGCAGAGAAACAAGCTCAGGGTTCCCACTGATTCTTCATTATTGGTGAGTGGTATTTTATAGCACTTTGTGTAAATTATGTCTTACGTGAAACCGGTCCGTGGTGCAAAATAGGGTGGGGACCGCTGATATAAACGGTGTACTGTTCTGTATTAATGCAGAACGTCCTGTCTACAGTGTCAAGGAAAAGAAAGTGAACCCCTTTGAACTATTAAGTTTTTGTATAATTCATCCATCATCTATGTGTTAACTAATGCTGAAATAATGGTATTTTGAATTGGTATATTTATTAAATAATGTCAAAATATAAAAAATCCAAATCCCCTTTATAAATGACCTAAAAACACAAGTCCAATTTTCCCATCACTAAGTTGATACTGTAGCTTTACTGCTTGGCTGTGCCTTCCTAACATATAAGTGTCAGGGTTTTTGAGTTGAGTTTCTTGTTTTGAGTTGAATTTCTTGTTTATTTCCTGTTTTATTTTGAAAAGTTGTTTCCCTTGTGTGTTTCTGTCTACTTGTTTCCTGACCCTGATCAGTCCATTGATTTCACCTGTGTCTCGTTTTGCTGCCCTCCCCTGTCTATTTAAGTTATGCCATTGCCTTTGTTCTCTGTCGCTGCATTATTAAGTTAGACCTCATGTTTTTGCCATGCTTGTATCCATGATTCCACGAGCCTGCTCATAGAGATCTTGGTTTTCTAGTTCTTGCATTTTTTTTTGGTTTTTGGAATTATACTTACCACGCCTTGTTTCAGACTGACTTCCTGGATTTTGACCCTGCCTGCCTTGACCATCCGTAAGCCTAAGCCCCTTAAAAATAAACTGTTTAAAAGATCTTTTGCATCCCTGTCCCTGCCTGCGTCTGGGTCCTGCTCTCACCCCATAGCCAAGTCCTGACAATAAGTGTTTACTGACACATTTCACGTCACAGGCTGATGTAAACCATCCCTTCTTTACATGAGCTTTCAGAGGAGCTACTTCAGGTTGCCCTTGGGCTCCAGTACAGTTTTCAGGATAGCTGTTTTGTATGGAAATGGAGAAATTTCTCCTGGCCAATGTGGAGAAGAGATCAATAAATGCATATTTCTGTTAAATAATTAACTAAAAAAGGAAAAGGAAGATGGAACGCTTTTCATTTTGAAACAGAAACATCATAATGCAACTTGTTAATTGAATATAGTTTTATTGACTCAATATTAAGATATGTAATCACTAGGGGTGTGACTTTAACGTGTTAATTACAATTAATTAATTACAAAAAAATTAACGCGTTAAAAAAATGTACGCATTTAATTGCAGTTTGCATTCCAAACAACGCGGAACGTTTGTCAGTGCACGATTTCCTGGTACACCGATTACACTGATGCACACGTCAGAGCTCGGCTAACGGCTACCAAACTGGAGGAATCAGATGAAAGTGTGTTGCTAGGACTGATGGAAGGCAAATTTAATTTCAAAAAACCACCTGATGGAAGCCTTGATAAAACAGTAGTTTTGTGCAAATTGTGCAAAAAAAAAGTTTGCGTACCACCGAAGCACTTCAACCCTATGGTACCGTCTAAATGCAAAGCATGTTGCAGCGAGCACAGAAACCACTGGACCTGTTAGCACTAGCAGTCCCGGTCCGAGTGGTGGGTGGATCGATCTGAATATCGATATTATCGATATTGATCGATACCATTGTAATGAGATTGATACTTTACTCTTTCATCAAAGAGGCAACCTGGCTGTCTGTGTATGTGTTAGTGCCGCTCCTGTCACAGTGCAGAACAGGCGTGCTTTGCTCTTCCTCCCCCTGTTGTTTTGATGTTGTACTGAGAATTTTTATTTAATTTTTGTATTGTAGTTTTTGATCACTCTACCTGGAAAAAAGAATGTGTTTTAATTTGTCCTCGAGTGATAATTTTGTGCACTTTGTTTAGTTAAGAAAAAAAATCCAGACATGACAGTGTTTGCGGGGAAATTGTTTTGTTACTGTTCTATTGTTTCTGAACAAAAACTTTTATGATAATAAAATATTTTCTATTTACCTATAAACTTCGCCCAAATTCTGTCCTGGGTTTAACTAATTAATAATCCAAAGGAAAAAAATCACAAAAACACTTAAAGGTCATGAAAATACAGATTCAGATTTAGTAATTTGATGATACATCCACCTTAATTATTAAAAAGTATCGGTATCAGTATTGGTATCGGCGAGGAGGGGGATGTAACACCCCCCACCCATAAGAACAAACACCTAGTTTGTTACCATGCTAAGCACAGTATAGCTACACTCGCGAAAAAGCATCAGCCACAACATTTTCACTTCCTTTCCTATGCTTAATCACGAGATTGAAGTTCTGACAAATCAGGGCCCACCTCATCAGTCGCTGGTTGCTGTTGTACATACGGCCGAGGAAAACAAGAGGGTTGTGGTCGGTGTAAACCTCCACAGGTAGTACGGTCGATCCCACGTATACCTCAAACTGTTGCAGGGCCAACAGCATTGCCAAGGTTTCCTTCTCCATTGTCGAGTACTTTATTTGATGCTTGTTGAACTTGCGTGAGAAGAAGCAAATGGGATGGCTCAGTCCTTGGACATCATCTTGCAGGAGAACGGCTCCGGCACCCACGTCACTTGCATCCACCTCCACCTTGAAGGGCCTTGAAAAGTCTGGAGCAGCAAGAACAGGGGAACTCAACAGAAGAGCTTTGGCACATTCAAAAGCATACTGACAATCAGCATTCCAAGTGAATGGCTGCTTTGGGCTGCAGAGGCTAGTGAGGGGAGCTACCACTTGTGAGAAATTTCGGCAGAAACACCTGTAGTAGCCAGCCATCCCAAGGAACCTACGTAACTCACGCCTAGTGGTGGGGACAGGAAAAGCAACAATGGCAGATATCTTAGCACCAATAGGATGAACCTGGCCTCGCCCAACTTCCTTACCAAGATATGTGCCCGTAGCCTTGCCAAACTCGCACTTTGCCAGGTTGAGTGTCAGGGAGGCAGCAACTAGATGATCCAAGACTCTCCCCAGATGGGAGATGTGTTCTGACCAACTGGAAGAATAGATAACGACATCATCCAAGTAGACATTACAATTTGACACATCATCCAGCACAGTGGTCATAAGTCTCTGGAAGGTTGCAGGTGCATTTTTCATGCCGAATGCCATCACAGTGTACTGAAGGAAGTGATCAGAAACTCCTTGAGTTAATGGGACTTGCCTGTAGCCTTTAAGAAGGTCTAGTTTACTCACATAAGCAGCAGATCCTACATTGTCTATACAGTCCTCAATGCGAGGTAAAGGAAAAGAGTCGGTCACTGTGACTGCATTCACCTTACGGAAATCTGTGCAAAAGCGAGGAGTTCCATCTGATTTAGGTGTAACTAAGCAAGGGGAACTCCAGGGACTACAACTAGGCTTAGCTAAGCTGTGCTCCAGAAGATAGTTTACTTCAGCTTTCATCATTTCCCTTTTTGCCAAATTTCCCTGTAGGCATGCTGCTTTATAGGCTTCGCTTCACCAACATCAATGTCATGTCACCAAATAGAGACGGATGAGCCTGAATGAGGTCTTCAATGTCGGACCTTTGTGCACAGGTTAGGTGGGACAGCTGTGTTGAGAGGGTTGACATTACCTCAGAGTTGAGCAATCGAGCACTTTGGCGGGCTGCATCACGCAGCTCAAGACCATCTTCATCCATACCTGAGTCCACCACTGAAACTACTGGAGAAACAGGGTCAGCATCCAATGTCGGCACAGAAGGCAAGGCAGGCACATCTGTAGGCTCAGAAGAGAGGACATCTCTGGAAAAGTATGGCTTAAGCATATTCAGATGACACAATTGAGTCTGACGTTTTCTGTCAGGGGTCCTTATCACATAGTTGGTGTCATTGACTTTCTTTTCAACTGCATAAGGTCCACAAAAGCGGGCAGAAAGAGCTGAGCCAGGAGTGGGAAACAACGCAAGAACCTTATCACCTGGTTTGAAAGAACGAGAGACCATTGTTTTAGCATACTGCTGCTTCATCACCGTCTGGGCTGATGACAGGGCTTCCAGGGCTGCGGTTCAAGCCCGGTACAAGCACTCTTTGAACTGCGAAACATAGTCCAACACATTAGTTTGATCCGATTGATCAGAGGACATGAACTTCTCCTTTAAAATTTTTAAAGGACTGCGAACAGAATGACCAAAGACAAGTTCGGCTGGACTAAAACCCAGAGACTCCTGCTTGGCCTCACGTATGGTAAATACCACCAGTGGCACTCCTTCATCCCAGTCTTTAGCAGTGTCTGCACAGTATTTCTGCAACATGGACTTGAGTTTGGTGCCACTCGCTCCAGAGCTCCTTGAGATTCAGGATGGTAAGCACTAGACACTACATGTTTAATCCCAAGAGTTTGCAGTGTTTGTTTGAAAAGTTTAGACATGAAGTTAGTGCCCTGGTCTGTCTGAACTATTCGTGGAAGGCCAAAGGTAGTAAAGAATTTGGTCAAGGCTTTAATAACCAGAGGGGCAGTAATTCTTCTGAGGGGGACTGCTTCAGGAAAATGTGCTGCAGTACACATGATGGTTAACAAGAACTGATTGCCAGCCTTTGTCTTGGGCAAAGGGCCAACACAGTCTACAATTACTTGTTCAAAAGGTTCGCCAAGTGCTGGAATAGGACAAAGAGGGGCAGGGGGAAATCAGTTAGTTTGGTTTCCCTAAAACTTGACAAACTTCACAGGTGCGACAAAACTGCACCACATCAGCTTTTAACCCAGGCCAAAAGAAATATCGGAGTATTTTATCATATGTTTTTGTAACCCCTAGGTGTCCTGACCATGGGTGATCATGTGCTAGGGATAACACTTGGTTATGATAGGCTGCAGGAACAACAATTTGGCACACTGTGTTCCAGTCACAAACTGAATCAGCACGTTTTTTCAGACTTGGAGTCTACTAGTTTCTCTTGATGTGGACTCCACTTACACATCAAGACTCCATCTTCCAAGAAATAGGAACATGAGCGGGGCTTCCCTTCACCTGCGTTGGACACAGAAGCAAAGCATTTAGCCAAAGAAGCTTTCTGTGCAACGATGAGGGCCCCACGTGTTACAGGAAGTGCTGAGGGAGGTGCACTAGGCGGCTCCTCCTCTGGAAGCACTTTAACCTTAGAGACGTCTGCAGAATCAGAACCTTTAGTTGAATTCAGTAGGTGGTCATCACCAGCCAATGTTGAAGCCAACAAGGAATCAGCCAAAACTGTCTCCTCTGCCTTACGGCGAGACTGAGCACTGGTGAGAACACTGTCAGAGAAAACAGAGGGATAACATTGTGACAGTTCATCCACACTAGATTCTTATTCTGGTGTCTCTATGACTTCATGAACAGGTAACACCTTTCCACCAGCAATATCATTTCCCATAATGAGATCAATGCCTCTGATTGGAAAAGAAGGCAGAGCTGCGACAGAGAAGAACCCACTGACTAACTTAGAGTCAACATGTACTCGATGCAAAGGAGCTGGAACATAGCCCATTTCCACTCCTTGAACCAAAGGTGCTAGCATGACAAGAAGAGTTATCGTTCAAAGGCAATACATCAGTCAGAATCAAAGACCGGGACCCAACAGTATCCCTCAGAATTTTAACAGGTCGCTCATCTTCTGGTTTGCCTGTTAAAGACACAGTACCATCAAATATAAATGGTTCAAATCAAGGATCAGGCACCTCATTGTGACACACAGTACCATGGGGTTGTACTGTTTTGATCAGCCCCATCCCTTTTGGTCGTTTTCCCTCAGCTGATTGGTGCTTACATTTTAAAGCTGGGCACTCTGCAATAATATGACCAGGCTGATGGCAATAGTAGCATTATCTTTCAGCTCTTGGTACAGAAGATTGCTGCTGGGGAGATGGGGGATCCTTTTTCGGGGGGACACCTCGTGTTGAAAAGTCATGTTTATTCACAAACACACTCTTATGGGTCAAGGCAAACTCATCAGCTACGACAGCTGCAGACTGTGTTGATACTTTTTGTTCATTCAGATAGACAACAATACGATCGGGCACACAGTTCTTGAACTCCTCTAACAATATCAACTCACGCAGTGCATTTACATCCACAGCTTTACTAGCTGCACACCATTTATCAAAGAACAGTCTTTTCCCTGGCAAACTCAACAAAAGTTTGGTTGGCAGCCTTTCGATGAGTTCAAAAGCGCTGTCTGTATGCTTCAGGAACAAGCTCATAAGCAGAAAGAATAGCTGATTTTACAATATCATATTGCAGACTATCCTCTAAAGACAAAGCTGAACAGACTTCCTGAGCTTTTCCCACTAATTTACACTGAAGCAGCAAAGGCCACACCTCCTTGGGCCAATGCAATGAAGCAGCAACACGCTCAAAAACATTAAAATAGGTGTCAACTTCTGACTCTCGAAATGGAGGCACACTATGATGTGACAATGTGTTTACTCACATCAAAAGAACTCTGGCTTACTGGGGAAGTTCCAGCTGGAAAACCTGGTGGAGTGGAGTCTGAGAAGGGAACTGGATTAATGGCAGTTGAACCAGACATAGCTCCTGTGGACTGAAACTGAGTAGAGAAATTTACACCATGTGCCTGCAACTCTAGCTGACGCAGTTTTAGTTCTTTCTCGGTCTGTAGCTGTAATTCTAGTGTTTTAAGTCTAAGGGCTTTGTCAGTTTTTGCCTCCAGCTCAAGTCTACGAAGCTCCAACTCTGTCTGACGGGCTTGGGCTTTATCCTGAGCCTCTAACTGAAGTCTAGCCAAACGCACTTTAATCAGTGCTTCTTCCCTTGACTTCTGAGACAAGGAGGGACTAACAAAGGTTCAAAAGTGGCTACCATTCCCAACCTTTTCTGGAGTTTCACTAGCAGGCACATCCCCACCCTCTGTAGGCACAGCAGGCTTCAATTCATCATTAGCAGGTCTGTTGGGAGAGACTGGAGAGCATGAGCCCAGCAAGGTTAGAAATCCCTCCTCCACCAGTTTATTTGAAACCAGAGCCTTCACCTCTTTTTTAACCATTTGCTTGGTAACATTCAAATCAAAGTGTGCTGCTAACAACAACAAATCATCTTTTAAACACATATTCAACTCATCCCAAGTAGGACTGTTTAGAAACCTAATCACATCGAAGGCACTAGTTGCCATGTTTAACACACCGGACAAGCCCCCAATTATGTTATGTTACGTCCCCAAGATGGTCTAGAGTGGGGGTTGAGTAACATAAGACCAGACTGAGGAAAACCCAAGTAAAAATCTCCATTTATTCTTAGTCATTTGTCATTCATAGAGCCATAAACCACATCAGGGAGAGCCAAGGCCAATATAACAAACAAAAGTGCCCTAATCTGAAAAGAAAGAGATGAGGATTACCTAGAATTAGTGATGGGCAAATGATACCGAGGCTTTGGAGCTTGTGTCACTCTTCCTGAAGCGGAGTGATTCGAAACGCTGTGTCGGAGCTTGTATCAAAACACCAGTGTCACATGACTGATGCCGTTCGAAGCGTTGAACGTCATCGCTGTATAATTTGCATTGATTCTTTGGGTTAATCTGGAATGTGTTTTAGAGTATGGGGGAGAGCATCTGCGTATTTTATTGTAATGACGATATAATCATTATTTGGTATGAATGAACACTTGAATGACCACACAGACTTTTCTGAACTTTTATTGCTGTCATGGGATTGAAACAGTGCCAGTGCTTCAGTCGTGCTCTTTAGAGGTTGCTATGGCTTCAGTTGTCCACCAGATGTCACCATCACTGAAGTCTTGAAGCTTTGAATCTTTTTCGGCACAATTGTTTGGAAAGCCTCAGTGCTTCATGAGGCTTCACTTGCCCACCACTACCTAGAATGAACAAAGAAGGAGTACAAGCCTACGTCTGTCTTCCTGAACAATAGGTAAACAGGAGAAAACACAATGATTAACAAAAATGGCAGCTCTCCCCTACAAGCTCCTCTGGGCAATCAGAGTTAACAGAAGCTACCAGACCACACAACACACAAGTGGCAAGTCCACAAAACAGAGCAAAACACAAAGGTCTGGCAACTGGCAAAGTGGCCATAAGGCCCAGATGTGAAGCTCCTCAGTCTTTATATGCACCAACCAATCACGGCACTGGGGTCTGATGCAGCCAATAACCATGAGGGGGTGGAACCGGAACTGGTCTATGGGAGGAGCAGCACAACACAAGTCAGAACATATCACATCGGCCCCGTAAGGGGAGGGGGATGTAACAGTTGGGACACGGTGAGATTCTGCCGTTGTTGAGCACGTGTAGCGGTTTTATGATAAGTATCCGTCCACTAAGACTGGCACTTTTAAAATGCATGGGGCTGTAAAGGAGAATGTATCTGATCCTCTGGAAGTAGCGTCACTTTCATTGATTGGCACCCCTCTGTGATAAAAGGCTCGGGAGGCTCCACAGATTCAAGTCATGCAATAAGTTATTACATTAAAATTGGAAATTTATCAGGTTTTAATGCGAAACTTATCACGTTAAATCGTGAAACTGATATTTTTTGTTTTTCATCTGTGGCAGCTCTATGCTTCCGTAAGTTAGCATACCATATTTATTTGAGAACAGTTATTTGGCGTTGGCAATGCTTAAGGTGGTCATCTACCTAGCAGAATACAGGCCATAATACATGGGAATCGTTTTGTGGGCATAGTAATGTGCTGTGCAATAGGAAACATTGAATGGTGAGTTGGAACCTGGCGCCTGAATGTGCCATTTGACATAAAGACATGAACAGGCATTTAGAGGCTGATAACTGGCTGTGTTAACTATGCGTGTAACACCGACATCTACTGGTATATCTACTGGTGAACCTGTAATAGAAATGATGCAGTTGTTCTGAAGACGAATATATTTCTTCTTGTATGAGAAACTTTCCTCCTTCTATTTTAAATGAATGCAGGGTCAATGCTGAGATGTGTGCAAGGAGGAGACCAAGGCCAAGAGGAAGATACAGATGAGCAACCGTCTACCAGCAGCGCAGTCTCACAACATCAGTCACAGCCAACCAGCACGTGTGTAGAGTCTTGGGCACTACTGCTGAACAAAGCAGTCATTATAAAGCAATTGTTCTTAGGGCACCCAAACGGCTAGTGGTGGCTCTGGCCCTCTTCTGGAGTGCCATCTTCTGGAGTCATTTACCAACTACATCACCATATCCTTCTAAGCAGCCCTGTTCTTCTGAGAAATGATATCAGCCATGTCCTACCCATTTCTCCTCCACCACACTCCAATAAAGACCTGTTATCTTTTCCCGCTTGCCACAACCCTCTCCTGACTCCTCTCTGAAACTCATTGAAACTAAGTTTTTAAGCTTGGTTTTCTTCATCTAAAAATTCTAATCTGTCTTTTTAAATTGTTTCTCCAACACATTTTCAAGTTTGTCACTGTTCTCCTGATCTGTGATTTTACTAACATAAGGATTTTAAGCTGGCATTGTCATATTTGTGCACTTTCAACATCTCTGAAAATGTTTAGTAGTAGTAGTAGTAGTAGTAGTAAAGTAGTCGTTTTTTTCTTTCATACCTAAAGTATGAATGTAAAGAAGAGAGTGTGCTGTGCTAGTGTGCTGGAAACTGCGGTTAAAACCCTGACTGAGAAGGTGAAGAACAGATTGAATGAACACATCTGTGTTCATCTCTCTGAACACAAATGTGGTGTTTTACAGAGGAAGATGACCAACACTCTGTTTATAAAGGTACAAAAGTTAAAATACATCTACAATGTCTTTTATATAACAGTCAGTTTAAAGTAGAATTTTCATCATTACATTAAAATACCCCTTGGTTGCATTAAAATCATTCTAAAAATCATTTTACACCAAAATCAATAGCTTGTGAAAACCATGTTCTTTCTTTCCCTGGTCTCAAAGTTCAACCGGTTGCCATTTGTTTTTTAATACTGCCATCTAGAGGCTATTTAGGTACATAGCATGTTAAAGGACATGAAGCATAACACTGACAGCAAGACACATCTTTTCCCATGATGTCTTCAGCCTACTTCAGTGACTGCCATTTACCTCCATTGATACAGGCTTTCCCCTCAGAAACTAATAAAGTGGTAACATTGAACTTTAAAAGTCAAATAGTAAAAACACAGAAGCAGTACTAGCAGAATGTATTTAAAGTATCCATCCAAGAAATAAAGTAAGGTGAGGCTATTGAATTAGAGCATACTCCCTGTCAATAAATCTTTGAATATCTATGAACATGAAATGAACATGGAATGATAAAGAACACTGCAAGTGAGAAAATAATTCCCCACTCAAACTGCATTGTATCAATGGAGGTAGACAGCAGCAACTGAAGGTGGCTGAAGACATAATGTTATTATTTTTCACAAGCTACAGGTTTCATGTTGACAAAAAATGTGTCTCGTGCGTGTAATGCTTCATGTCCGTCAACATGCTGTTTATCTAAATATCCTCTAGATGGAAATATTAACGCCCCCCCGGAAAGAGAGAGAGACAGGAGGGGTGAGAGAGAGAGAGAATACACCTTGTCGCAGAGATACAGGAGTACTGTAGATGAAAACTAACAGAATGGTAGGACAACAGAATCCTAACTATGGCAATTATTTACAGTACAATATAGAATAATGTTAATAAATGGCAGCAGAGGACACAGGGCAGGTCGGTGGAGCAGATCAGCTGTTCAGCTCTGGAGCCACAGGTATCTGTAGAGAGGTACAGAGAGAGAGACCAGAGAGAAACAAGCACAGCACTAGGGGAGAGAGGACACAGAGTTAATGGTTAATCTGTGATGGTTAAAATGAGTTTGAGGAGAGAGAGGGGAGAGGAGGAGTGTGGAGACGATCATAGGATGTCCCCCAGCAGCCTCGGCCTATAGCAGCATAACTAGGGGATGGCATGGATGGTGTAGTTCAGATGGTAACTAGAGCTAGCTGTAGGCTTTGTCGAACAAGAAGGTTTTAAGTTTTACTTTAAAAGTAGAGAGGGTGTCTGCCTCTCGGACCCAGACTGGCAGCTGGTTCCACAAGAGAGGAGCCTGATAGCTAAAGGCTCGGCCTCCCATTCTACTTTTGGAGATTCTGGGAACCACAAGCAAACCTGCACTCTGGGAGCGAAGTGATCTGTTGGGTTGATAGGGACTTAGTATCTCATTGAGGTACAATGGAGCTTGGCCATTAAGGGCCTTGTAGGTAAGAAGAAGGACTTTAAAATCTATTCTGGACTTTACAGGGAGCCAATGAAGAGAAGCTAAAACTGGAGAAATATGATCTCTCTTGCTAATTCCCACCAGAACCCTCGCAGCAGCGTTTTGGATGAGCTGGAGGCCTCGCAGTGAGCTAGTCGGACAACCTGACAACAAGGAATTACAATAGTCCAGCCTTGAGGTAACAAATGCGTGGACCAGCTTTTCGGCATCATTTTTGGACAGGATACTCCTAATCTTTTTTAAAGGATTGATTTCCAGCATACCTTTTAAGAGGCTTATAAAGGCCTCTAAGTCCTTATTCTGAGTGCTAACCCTCGCTCTTTTGTGCTTGTACACAACATCATCGAGACTGTGTAACCCGTCATAATTGCTTAGGTATGTTTGGAACGTACAGCCTGTTTGGAGCTGGTGTTCAGATGGTGTAATAAGCCTCCAAAAACCATATGGGGACTTCTCGTCCCTTCTGAAATTTTTTTTCGTACGAAGGCCGATGTTCAGCAGGTACTCCTCTGGCTTGCCCTGCAACTGGTTGATGACACTCATGGTATCATGTTCAGACTGTGATGGATAAAAGTACATGCCCAAGTACAGGAAACCCAAAACGCAGGCAAGCAACCACATATCAGCAGCCTCATTCTTTGAGAGGCCCAAAATGACCTCT
>WARS01000695.1:0-10551 GCA_008933995.1 Datnioides undecimradiatus | reverse complement strand
CCCCTAACCCTAACCCTGACCCTGACCCTGACCCTAACCCTAACCCTAACCCCTAACCCTAACCCTAATCCCCTACCCTTCCAGAGCTATCGCGCCAAAGAGGATGATCACGTTGATCATCGTGGTTATCACCCTTATACCCTAACCCTAACCCCTAACCCCTAACCCTAACCCCTAACCCCTAACCCTAACCCTGACCCTAACCCTAACCCTGACCCTCTAACCCTAACCCCCTAACCCTAACCCCCTAACCCTAACCCCCTAACCCTAACCCTAACCCCCCTAACCCTAAACTCTAAAAAGACCCCCTGCCCGAAATGTATGCCTAACCCTAAACATTGGCCTATAGTCTATGCCTAATCCCTAGTTTAAACTCAAAAAAAGACCCCCTGCCCAAATTTTATGCCTAACCCTAACCATTGGCTAAACCCGGAACTATTCCTAACCCTAACTAAAATTAACCCTAACAGAAGGTTGGGATTTAAGAAAAAAATGGATGTGTGCGCATGTGTGTGTGGGTATATGTGTGTGTGCGTGGGTGTGGGTGTATGTCAGTATGTTTATGTTGAGTGTGCATGTATGTAGGTATGTATATGTGTATGTGGATGGGTGTGTGGGTGCGTGTATGTGCGTGTATGCGGAGGTGTATGTGCAGAGATGTGTATGGATGTATGCATGCATGTGTGGGGATACGTGGATGTACGTATGTATATGTGGATGTGGATGTGTGTGTGCATGTGTGTATGTATGTGAAGGTGTATGCATGTATGTGTATGTATGTATAGGTATGTGTGTATGTATGTATATACATGTGTATATATATGGGTGTGGGTGTATGTATATGTAGGTGTGTATGTAGGTATATGTATGTAGGTGTATGTATGTATGTATGTATGTATATATATATATATGGGTGTATGTGTATGTATATAAGTGTGTGTATGTATGTATGTAAGCGTATATGGATGCGTACACATAGAAAAAACAAAAAAAGGGGGGGGGCAATAACCTAAACAAAAAAATCCAGCACGGAAAGGGTTAACAGGCAGAACATCTTTTCAACACACAGAAAACTCAGGAGAAAAAGAAACTGAAAGGGGCGGGGTTACAAAGGACATATAAGGGGGAGCACAGCAGAAGAGAGCTCATTTCTGCTCTGAACACCAAAGCGGACACATCATCAGCAGCCATTTTTTAGTTTATTTGAGTGCGTCTAGGCCTGAAGAAGGTCCGTACCTGGACCGAAACGTCACCAATAGGCGCACTAAATAACTTTTATTTAAAAAACAACACACACATTTTTTACACACACTTATTTATTTTTTTATATACATTTTTTTAATTTTTCATAAAAAACACAAACACAAAAAAATACTTTATATACATTTTTATTTCATATCTTCTTTAATAAATAACAACGAATAAATAATTTAATTTAAAATAACAGACTTCCACAGGAGCTAGAAGAAGGACCCAATATGGGCCAATTTGATGACGGCTGGACGGTGGTGCACCATGGCAGGAGACGCCAGCGCCCCCACCAGCGCAACTGGGACTGGGGTGGCAGTTTCGGCCAGGGGATGGCCCGTGCACCTCCCGGTCCCCTAGGGGGCCGGGCCTATCCCCTTTTTCCTAACCACAGGGGGGGAGAGCCTAACCCTAATTATGCCTAACCCCAACCAGGGATAATCTCTAACTTGCTCCAGCCCTAAGTTGTTTTAGCCCTAATCGGTTTTAACCCTAATGTTCATTCGGCTACAGGGTTTAAGGTTAACCCCTTATTATTATTATTTATTTTTTATTAATTTTTTCATTGTATTATTATTTTCTTGTTTTTTTATTATTTTGGGGTTCAGTTTTGGAAATTAAATTTAATTCTGTTGATAAACAGGTCAGGGGTTACCTGGATATACAAAGTATGCATGTCATTTTACATGTTATAGAGACAAGTATAAATGTGTAATTTAATCCATATTGGTATTATACTGCTCCATTTGGTTGATATTTGCCATTTTGAAGTGGGTAGTTCAAGGGGGCTGGGGCAGGAAAATGAAACTCACCTTACGAGACTTCCTGATACCTCGCGAGACTTGCAGGACTATACTGCGCAGCACTAGAGCCAGAGCCATTTTGATCATGGCTGTGCAGGGGGACACACACCGCGCCGCGGTAATAAGAACTATTATACCCGGTGGTTATCCATGCCGGACCTGAAGAAGGCCCGAATGGCGGCCGAAACGTTGTCGAGGCACGGCAGGTTCATGGGGTTTTGTTTTGTTGGGTTAATTTGACGTTTTGTGGATTATTTTTCTATTTGTGGATTTTTTTCTATTTGGATTTGTGTTGTGGGTTGTTTTTGTACGTTTTCCTCTCCGTTGGAGAGTGTTTTTTCCAGTTGGAATATTAAAAGGGCAAATAAAGAGACCTGTGGAGAAAGACAGTACGGTGTGAAATATAATTTTTCAGGAAATACATGAAGAATAGCCTAATGACGCACTTATCTGCGCAATACAAAATGGTGGCTGGACGGTGAGTAATCGGCAGCCTGGAAAGATAAGTTTATAGATAAGAAGAAAACAGAGACACATAAATCTTTATGATTAAGAGACATTGGAATGAGTCCTTATAAGCCATATATTACACATTTATCTGTGCGGCGGAGGATCGCGGCTGGACGGGAAATCTCCTGGTGGCCCTGGAAAAGAAAAGAAGATGATGACGGAAATTAAGAAACACTGAATTATTGAAAAAACAATTAAATACCACTTGTAGAGACATTTAAAGGGACTTACCTGTGACGCAGAGGATCATGGCAGTACGACTTACCTGCGAGCAGAGGATCGACGGCGGCTGGACAGTGAGTCATCGGCAGCCTGCGGGACAAGAACAAGAAAAAGAATAAGAATAATTCTAATTAAGAACAAATAAGTAAGTAAAGCTATGTATACAGCACATTTTGATAAACGGGGGAGGGATGACAGACATTTGTGCGCTATGGCGCACATGCCAAGCGCGCAACAGAACGGGACAGGAAGCACGGGTGGTCGGGGGTGGGTGGAGAGTGCACTGTCCTCCTCCTTCGGGAGGGGGACCCCTATCCCACATCCTAACCCTATGTATGGGGATGTATGTGTGGGGGGATGTATGTACGTATGTATGTAGGTATATGTGTATGTATATGTGTATATGCATGTGTATGTACGTGTATGTGTATGTAGGTATGTATGTATGTGTATGTACATATATGTGTATGTGTATGTATGTATATATGTATATATGTATATGTATGTGTGTGTATGTAAGTGTATATGGGTACATACGGGGGAAAAAAACAGGATAAGGGGCAATAAGCTAAGAACAGAAAAAAGAATTCGGCACAGAAAGGGTTAAAAGACTGAATCTTTTCAGCAAACACAAAACACAAAGGAACAGAAACTGCAAGGGGCGGGGTTTGAGAAAGCATAAAAGAGGGAGCACAGGGGAGAGAGCTCATTCCTGCTCTGAACAGTGAGGGAGACACATCCACAGCAGCCAGTTTATTTTGAGTTAGAGTGCATCTACGGCCTGAAGAAGGTCCATAGCGGACCGAAACGTCGCCAACAGGCGCACTAAACAACTTTTATTAAAAAACAAAAAACAAACGCTTTTTTTACACGCATTTATTTATTTATTTATTTTTATATGCATTTTTTCATTAAAAAACACAAATACAAAAATACTTTATATATATTTTTAGTTCATATCTTTTTAATAAATAACAACAAATAAACAATGTAATTTAAAATAAAGGCTTCCACGGGAGCTAGAAGAAGGACCCAATATGGGTCAATTTGATGACGGCTGGACAGTGGTGCGCCATGGCAGGAGGCGCTAGCGCCCCCGCCAGCATAAATGGGACTGGGGTGGCGGTTTAAGCCAGGGGATGGCCCGTGCACCTCCTGGTCCCCTAGGGGGCCGGGCCTATCCCCTTTTTCCTAACCCTTAACCCACTCTCTCCTATTGCCCCCTATCCCTAAGTGGTTACAATATAATCAATGTTATTTCAAGGGTTACAAATTACAAAAAAAAATTTAAATTTACAAACAAAAAAAGCTTAAAAAGTCAAAATTTATATTATATGTAAAACCAATACTGTTCATTAAAACGCTCCAATCGTTACTAAGTTTCACTTTCCTTTTACTTACCTGAAACAGCTGGGAAATAAAAACTGAAAGGGAGAAAGGGGGTGTGGCTATGACTGGGAGCACAGGGCTGCTCTCCCTCATTCTGGATCAGACCAGCACCTCTCTTTGTTAAACAGCAGGGCCTTTTCTAGCAGTATGCCAGCACCTGAGAAAGACTCATTGGAGTCGAAACGTTGTGTTTTGGCACACATTTGCTCTTTTCATTTATGAATCTCCTCAATTTGGATATATTAAAAAAAATTCTTTCCTCATTTTGGAAAGCACTTTTTGTTTACCTTTTGCCACACCTTTTTTGGTTTTAATTAATTTCCTACTTTTAGGAACGTGTCTTGGGGTTTTTTAATAATTGTTTTAAAATACTAATTTAAAAATTATTCTTTCCTCAGTTTTGGGAAAGCACTTTCAGTTCATCATTTAATTATTTCCTTTTACAAAACAATAAAAAGATAAAAATATAACATTGAAATGGATGAAGGGTGGACACAGGTACACTACGGCAGAAGGGCCCAGCGTACTCGCCAACCCCAACTGGACCGGGGTTATGGAGGGTCCTATGGGTGGAAGGACCATGCACCTCCCTTCTCCTTCAGGAGAAGGAATCAGGTCTTCCCCTATCCTAACCCCCTAACCCCTATGAGAGAAGGGGTCGCTCATGCCAGGACCCGCACAATCCACGACCCGAAGGCCTTAACCCTTTGATGCACAACATGGGTCAAAAGTGACCCGGCTGAGTTTTTATTTTTGATATCTTTGCAATAAATTAATCACATCATTCAGTAGTCAAGGTATTCCTCAATTAACTTGTTTTAGACCATCATACATGATTATTTTATTTTTTCCTTTCTTACTTTTTGAATAAAATCCGTTTTTGTATCACTACCCCTCTAATGCACAACATGGGTCCAAAATGACCCATATCCATTTTCTATGTTATTTCCTGTATGGCTCAGTGTTTCTATGATATATCTTTGAAATAAATTAATTTTATCATTTACTCTTCCAAGTATGCAGTAAATATCTTGTTTTTGTTCACCACAAATAATCATTTTCATTTTTCCTTTCTTACGGTATGGACAAGCACAGCTTTTGTATTTCTACCTCAACTTTACACACATGGGTCAGAAACGACCCACATGCGTTTCACCAGTGTCCCTCTGGCTGAGAAGCTCCTCGAGAAGAACCTGACCATTGTTGGCACTCTTCGCCAGAACAAGCCGGACATACCACCTATCATGAAGCCATTTAAATCACAGGAGATTCATAGCTCAGAATTTGGATTCAATGGCAACATGACCATGGTGAGCTATGTGCAGAAGAAGGGAAAAGCTGTTGTCCTCCTGAGCACCATACATTATGACAAAGCAGTGGATGACAGCAGTCAGAAGAAGAAACCAGAAGTGATCCAGTACTACAACAAAACAAAAGGAGGTGTGGACACAATGGATCAGATGGTTAGCAACTATTCATGTCAGCGGAGAACACGGAGGTGGCCCATGGTTCTCTGGTACAATATGCTGGATGTTGCCACCCTCAATGCCTACACCAGCTTCACCGCACAACACCCTGGTTATATGGGTGGTGTCAACAATGCACGTCGGCTTTTTATTAAGGAGCTGGGCAAAGAGCTTGTCATGCCACATATGAACAGGCGCATGGAGGGCTCGCCCAAACTCCAAAAGCATATTATCGAGGCAATGGGAAGATGTGGGTTAAAAAATAAAACACAGCCACCACCCAGCCACAAGAGAGCACCAGACAGGAGGGCCAAAGGAAGAGGAGGTGCGCCATCTGCCCAGTTTCCAAAGACAGAAAAGTCAGTAGCTGGTGTTCCCAGTGCACCAGGCCTGTGTGCAAGGAGCACAAACATCAAATTATAATTTGTGAGGCATGTAAAAATTGAGGTGGCAATTTGTGTTCTAGTGATGTGCCACATTTCACCAGTTTACAGTTGTTAAACTACTGATACAGCTCAGCTCAATAGCCATGTTATGTTATCAGAGGTATGTGTGACAAAATGAAAATAAACATGTTGCAAGTATTAAATACATAAATGTTTGGCCCCACTCACTGCTAAAATAATTACTTTAAACAAATTATTATTATAGTATTAAGTCATTTAATTTTAAATCACACTTGGATGAATTTACACGTGTGTAAATTTGATGTAGCAATATAAAAACTATTTTTGTTCATAAAGTATGAAAGGAAAAATGGAAATAATGATCTGTGGTAATCAAAAACAAGACATTTAAAGAATACTTGGAATATTCAATCATAAAATAAATTGATTTCAAAAGATAGAACAAAGAAAAACTTAGCCAGCATGAAATAACCTGGAAAATGAATGCAGGTCATTTTTGACCCATGTTGTGCATTAGAAGGGGTGTGGATATGTTGTGCATCAAAGGGTTATTCGGTGTTCTTGGGACATGGGGAGGATGGGGGCAGGGGGGGAAGAACCGTGCCTTTCCTGTCCCTCAATGAAGTGGGTGGGTCTTCACCCCTTCTCCTAACATTACATTTCTAAACACCTCTCACAGTTTTGTTCAACAATAACAACACTACACTCAGGAAAAACATACATACTTTATTGAAAGACCATTTCAATGACAAAGTCCTTACAGGTATATGAAAATATAAAAATGCATTATCAACATATATTTCTATGTAAGCACATATGGCTGCAATAATATCTCTATGTGCATCCACACGCTATATGATGTTTGCATCACTTTATAGATGTGTGATATGGTCATCTTCTCAGAAACAGTAGAATTCATCCATCCTCAGCAGGGCCCCTCACTCACTATTAAGATGTCCACATTTTTCACCCTAAACAGAAATAATCCACAATCTGTGACATCATCATAACCACTTCAACCTGTGTACATGTGTAGAGCTGCACCACACATTTTAAACCAACATTCATAATCTTCTCATTGCATAAATCAGTTCAGCCTGGAAAAACTTAACTCTCTGAATACATTGAACAGTCTGAAGGTGTTGGAAAATGTATATGTGTTTATTCAAGACATTCATTGTGTTTCACTTAATCTTTTTACATTATGGTCCTCTTTAATCTCAGGTGAATTCTCTGCTTGAGTTCTCTAACTGCCTGTTTATCATGGTCTGTCTGTGTAGACACTAACGACCTCCCACACACTACATAGCAGAGTTCCTGAGACAGAGAATCAAATACTCTATAGGAAGCCTGGGTCAGGCTGAACTCTGACCCATGATAGCGAAATTAGGTTACACCTGGTGCTTATGTAACTGATGTGTATAAAGGCTGTGTGAGCAGATAAGTTCATTGAACTACTCTGTACTCCAGTACTCTGTTTGTTCCCTTGCTGCAAGTCCAAACTAAATGCTCTTGACCTTCTCGCTCTTCTCTTACTGCTGTTTGTTATTTCAATTTCAACAGAGAGCCTACTGCTCCTAGGACACAAGCTCAACATCCCAATTATCTCATTCTGTGACACTAACAGACCCTCATTCTAACTGCTCACCAACAACAGTTCTTTATTTCTTTAAGATTCAACTAATATTTCCCTTCTCACTTTCCTTACACATGTATGGCCATTTTAGCATCATTTCACGAGGATGCAGGCACTGTCAAACACTCAGTGGCTGACTTACTGTCAGGGTTTGGACTTTTTCTGTTTTCCTTTGCTGTGTTTTTGGATTAGTTACTGTTTTATTTGAAAACTATTTCCATGTACTTCTTTCCTATGTTTAATTAGTTCATTGATTTCACCTGTATCTTGTTTGTCTACAATTCTAATCAGTTGAAATTGAGTTATGATTGATATATAACAACACCAATAGGTGCTGTGGAGTTAAAGTATTCTTCATTTTAACCGAATAAAACTACAACAGTAAAGGAAAAATGTTCTTGTTATCAAAATGAATGACTCACAGTCTTTGGACACACAGGGAACATTCGTTTGGATAGGTGACACCATCACTGCCACACACTGGAGAGTAGTTCAGAGGACACGCCTGAGTCACACTCATCCCCACACAAGAGGGCTGCAAACACAATAAGACAAAAATCGGAAATATCAGCTGTTACACACTCTTTCATCTGACACCATATGCCTGCGAGGGCAGGGGTGGACACAGTGTTGGGGTGGGCCAGTGCTTGGTATCATGGTTACTGATTTAATGTAATGTTGAAATGAATATGTGACACAACACCAAGTTTATAGTTTCCACCTGATTGTGATGATCTGCACATGATGGTGTCTTAAAAACTAACAGACACATTTAAGAGGAAGGATGAGTTTACAGGTCACTTATGTTAAATTTACATTGGTTCATACATGTTTATAGCAGCCACTCTATTAAAACAAAGAGTTGTCCAGACAAGACTGGTCTTAGAACCCAAATACACGGTTCAGAGACAGGATCTCAAAAAACAAGGCAATATTTATAGATATGAAGCAGCAACAGAAATTCTCTCTCATGAGGCAAAACTAGTAATCACGCTAAGAAACAAAAATCACTCTTACTAGGAAAAAACTATCAACAGGTTTAACAAAGTATCAAATTAAACAAGGAATAAATCAAGGCGATGAACATGAAGCAAAAACCTGGCTTGGCAAGGCAGCATGAATATGGACTTGGCGCTGGTTGTCTGATGAGGCGTACAAGACGAACTGGCACAGGACAAGGGACACACGAACTTAATATACACACGAGGATTAGGGAAACAGGTGGAAACAATCAGACCGGTGGGGAAACACAAGAGGAAGGGCAAGCCACCTGAAACGAGAGGGAAGTTTTCAAAATAAAACAGGAAGTCACTAGACAATTCAGACAAAACAAAAGAAACTAAGCATGACAGACTTTACTAGCCATGACGTGTATTTTGTTTCTTACCCTCCTGTAGAGCCTGGATTTATCTTCTGCATCTGAAACATACAAAGTTTAACAAGTTCATTACAGCATCTATAGTTTAGCTCACTGGCAGACTCTTAAACCACACCTGATTCTGGCTCTGGACCATGGACCTGACACAACACAGTCTTACATGGACTGTAAGGCCAGTTTTCAGCAAGTGTAGTGTTTATGAAGCCACTTCACACCATTAAAACTGAAGCAATGCCTCAGCTGGTCGACACCTTGTGGAAATATATTTCTGCACAGTGTCTGAGGCTCTCATGCCAACAGGAAGTCACTTCACAATCAAAAGCTGTGCAACACTTTAAATCTGCTGAACAGTATAATGTCAGTGAACTGACCTGAGAGTCCTGCAAATCACCTCTGAAGTGTTTCTTTTCTACATGAACACACAGATTTAACTGGGATCTCAGTGTAAGAGCCACTTCTGAGGTTTTCACTGGTTTAAACATCAGAATATGTAAGTCTCACAGTCTCATATTTACTCCATTTGTTTGTTTGTTTTCATGGAGTCAGTCAGTTCACATCATTTAACTACTTAATAACAAGTTTCTAAGGATATAATACTACACAACTGAAACAATCTTTCATTATGACAGCTAATTCCTGTGGTGCATTAGTCTCCCACACACACATACACACACACACTGTCAGTTGTTGACATTTTGACCATACATTTACAGAAAGATCATCACTTGGTCCAAACTCACTTCCAATGAATTTCCCTGTTTAGATACCTGATGATGTCTATACATCAGTCTGCACACCTGACAGTGTTAACATACGTGGCCTTCTGCCATCTTACCTGCACAGAAGAAAGCAGCAACGCATACAAGCAGAAGAGTCCGACCAAACATCCTGGATGAAGCCTCGGAGAGAGAAGCCAGAGAGGAGGAGGATGAATCTTGATGTATGACTGGCGGCCGATGTGTCTGTGAGCTTGTCCTCCGTGGCTGTGATACTTGGTGTTGGATGCTGTTGTCATATAGAGGACGGGCACTGTGTTGTCATCTGAAACAATGTGAGTGTCTGTTGTTATGGCTGCTGCCCTCTTTTGTTCAGGCTTTAATCTGGGGATCAACATTCTGTCTGCTGTGAAATATCGCTGACACAGGGAAAACTATCAGCAAGTCTCACAGACTGACTCCAACACAAACACCACAGCAGAAAAACAAGCATGGCCCTGTCACGAGTCTGCACACGAGCTTTACGTCAAGTAATGAAACAGAAGGACAGCAGAAAAACAGACTGGTGATAATTAACAACACAGTGGATAAACACTGAAAGTGTTTGACCCGATCAACAGCACAAATACAACAGCAACACTGGCACCAGCCTAGAGACTCTGCACAGCTCCAACAGGAGGAACACTGCCACCAAACATATTATTATTATTATTATTATTATTAAATTCAAATTCAATTTTATTTATATAGCGCCAATTCACAACAAAAGTCATCTC
>WARS01000085.1:1590261-1626245 GCA_008933995.1 Datnioides undecimradiatus | reverse complement strand
TCTCTCTCTCTCTCTCTCTCTCTCTCGCTTGCTCACTCGCGCAACTGGCAAATGGCAGCCAACATAGAGCCAGGCTCTAATAAAGCTTATTCCCTTATTCCTTCCAAGGAGAAGGACGAAGCAAAGACAGTGCATAAAAGCTTGCAGCAGATGCACAGCATTCTTAGGAATGTGTTGACGTTTTTACATTGGAGGGGGATTTCCCCACAAAGATACAGTAGAATGGGCCCAAATTCACATGAGTTATAGAAGAGGACATTGTAAAGAGGCTGGTATGGGTGTGATGAACTAACCTTTTGAGGATCGTGTATGGTGAAAGGTCAGAGAAATGCATTTAGGGCTGTATCTTGGAGTGCACTTTAAAGAGGTATTTTGCCACAAAGGTACAGTAGAATGGGTTCAAATTCACAAGAATGATAGAAGAGGACATTGTAAAGAGGCTGGTATGGGTGTGGTGAACTAACCTATTGAGGATCACGTATGGTGAAAGGTCAAATGTCAGAGAAATGCATTTAGGGCTGTATCTTGGAGGGCACTTTGGAGGGGGATTTCTCCAAAATGGTACAGTAGAATGGGCCCACATTCACATGAGTGATAGAACAGGACATTGTAAAGAGGCTGGTATGGGTGTGGTGAACTAACCTATTGAGGATCACGTATGGTGAAAGATCAAATGTCAGAGAAATTAATTTACAGTTATCCAATACTGTATCTAGAAGGGCAATTTGGAGATGGATTTCTCCCAAATGGTACAGTACCATGTGCCCAATGATGTATGGAGGATTTTTTTAGTAAAAGTTTAAGGTTTCATGTCATCATTTATTCAATTAAACAAGACAACAGAACAAACAAACACCAGAAAGCTCACAAAGGTCAAAGATTTCTTGCTTTATTTGGCTTTTTCCACAAAAAATGTACAGTAGTATGAGGTCAGATGAACAGAATTAAAAATATTAGCAACAAACGTTATTCTGATTTATGCGATGAACCAACTAGCATAGTATGAGGGAACAGCTGTGAAGAACGATGTCCACAACATTCAAAATGTTTACATGTCTTTAAGGACCTTTTGCCGTAATTTTACTACTAGGGACGCGTCAAAACTTACTTGGCAACTCGGCGGCTCACATTACTGCGGTGATTTCTGGGTGTAACATGATTATTTGATGGAGAGGATGTCCTCATTTTGCCGGGACATGCGTGAGCTCTTGGCGATGATTTGAACATGTTGTTATTTTGGTTTGAGGCCATCAAATTATACACAGTTTGCACTGAAATGTAGAAAAATAGATGGCGACCGGGCCAATTTTCAAAAAATGCTCAAACTACATTTTCTTGGGCTCCATGGAGACGACAGACCTATCTGCTCCGGACGTCAGTGCGTCACGACACACAGGTGGATTCAAAGCAGCGCATGTTCCTCTGCGTGTGGGGCCCTGAGCTGGTTCGTTGTCCGACCTGACCTGTTGCGTTCAGTCATCACACAGTTTGGATATTGTGGTTTTATGTGTTTGTATTTTGGACCCACAGATGCACAGTAAAAAAAAAATTCTGTTTTTTATGGAAAAAAACTGGCAGCTGTGGTTGCCAGAATAATTCCGTAAAAAATACAGTAAAAATGTAAACACATTTACAAAATAACCTATAAATTTTACAGTTTAAAAATGTTGTAATTTACATTATAAACTGGTAAATCCAACAGCCTTTTTCTGCTGAATTTGTGCGACAATGCTGCTTTTAAACAAATTCTTTCAGTAAAATTTACATGCAGTTGCTGCTTATTTTACATTGAATCCCATTCAATTTCACTGAAAAATACCAGTTTTTAACTGTAAAAGTCATTTGACTGAATTTTTCTGCAAATTTTACACAAATGTTCTTTAAAATGTACTGTTTTTTGCAGTATTAATAACTAGTTTTACACTAAAAAAACAACTAAATACTGCATTTGAAGTTTTTAATTCAATAAAAACAACAAAAAAAATTAGCAAATCCTGTTCAATGACCCAATGACCTTTTTAATGTCAATCTCAAATATAACTGTCAAAATATTTCTCATTGCCTGTAAGGATTACTGCTTGGTGAAATCCAAACTGTATATTACGGGTAGATTGAAGGCTTCTGTTTTAAACAATTATTTTCAACTGTACAGCCTTCCTCTGTAGTTGTTTGACTTTTACCAGAAATGTGGAATAAAACCTCAAACTCAATATTATATTGCCTTTACAAGAATTTATTGACCCCCAAGAAAAAGCAGGAACATGCCATTTCTCAACATACATATTAATAACATGTATGAATTTGTACGTGAATGAATTTTCAACACTCTCTAAGGATTACTCCACTTCCTTATCAGCATAATTTGAACAAACAAGCTCTTTAAATTGAGCTGCAGGCATGCAAAAGGGGAAATATAACGGCAATAAAACTCCAACAATTACATAAAAACAAACAAATTTATGTAGAACTGTGCTGAAACGAACTGTGAGTGGTGCACATATACAGAAGCCATAACTCTTACTGTGTTCAGTCTATATTCAGACATCACGCCACTCATGATCTGAAAGTTCCTGAATCAAGGTAAGGACTCTTGGGTTCACATGAAGACGGGATTTGTTTGTCTTCTCCACTTTGGTGCCCTTCTCTGGATTGATTAAAGAATTGAAGAATTTAAGAAAAACAGATGACTGCATTAATAATAAGATAACTTAATTCACAACAAAAAACTTCTCATAAATCCTATTTTTTTTATTAGTGCTATTGTCACCACTACCTATTGTAGGGAAAAGGTAAAATGACAAATCCCATCACCCTGAGGTTACTGCAGCCATTTTGAGTTGTTTCAATAATAATTTCTACTTTATTTTTTCTTACTGTATTCAGTGTACCTGTGAGGATTGGCTGAGCGGCCAAGCCTCAAAAAAATGAATTGCCAAAAAGATTCAACAGTTTAAGTGAAAATTATTTACAGTGAGGATTGCATTGGGAAAACAATACACTCTTGGCCAAAAATGGCAAGAAATAAATAAATTGCAGAAACTCAGCTGCCCTACTGGTTATATCCTTTGAAACTGGGCCCAAGGCAGGAGCCACCCTTTCTCTTCCTGAGGCTCATTGGGGAAACAACCAAAAAAACCCTCCTCTGAGCCCCAGCCTTCCCCTTTTTACAGGGCTGGACATATCTACTCAAGAGTCCGGACCCATTAAATACATGCCAGTGTTCAAAATTTAAGTTTAAATGTCTGTCTAGCGTCCCTCTGTACTACAAATGTAACTTTAACTGCTTAATCTGTACGATTACACCCCTCGCACCATGCGACATTTGGTCTCTTCCCCTGTGAAATCCCCCTACTTAATCATTTGGTATCCTCTGGTTCGATTTTCACAGATCCGGGTTTTACCATCAGGAAGAAGACGAGCGTTATAGCAGGTTGCAGCGGCCATGCACACACCTTACATTTTTATGTCCCACTTACACAGTTTGTATGTGAGCTGGATACGCTCCGAACAGCAACCATATTAGCCCAGACTCAAGTGGAAGCATACAGGCACGCTCCGAGAGGAAGGGAGCGAGTGAGACCTGCTGCATGTGTGCATATGTGTGTTACTTTACTCACGGGGTCTCCCCGTGACAGTACCCACTGCTATGACAATTTAATTTCCCTAATAATGTCATCTATCTATCTAAAGTGAAAATGTTGGATAAAAATAATCCAAAAAGACACACCTCTGCAGAAACTCCAGGGTTGATGCCAGCTCTGATGGGTAGTGGATGTGTCGTGTTCGTTGATCTGAGAATGGAAGACAGACTCGGAGCAACAGTTTACAAAATTTATTAAAAAGTAAAAGAATTGATGGTTCGGTTTACACACAGCTGTAGACCTCCATCTGCCGGGTGCTTTGCCCAGAAAGAGGATGCTATTCCAAGTTAACAACAATCTTTTTTATGTGCTTGTGCACGTGTGTATAATTGTGATTGGCTAAACAGGTGGGGAGTAGCCATGGTTTAGACTTAGCTCTCCCTTCGTTGGTGCACAGGCTGGTCCCAGCCTCTTGGCACATGATCTCCTTCAACCAGGCTTCTTCATCTTCATGTGAAAACTCCCTGTGGGTACCTTGAGTTCTGTTCTTTGTGTGTGTGTGTGTGTGTGTGTGTGTGTATAAGCGTGCTGCTTAGCTTTCAGAGTGCTCAACTTTATCATACATGGTATTAGTTCATCATGGAACAGAACTAATGCTTGAGACCTGTTACTAAGGAGCACTACAGCTCTATATAAGCACAATGCAATGTGTATACGTGTTTTAATATGTTTGAGTATCATATGGGTTATTGAAAACTTAAACTAAAGCATTAATTCCTGACAGATGTTGAAGCAATAATAGCTCCCAAACATCATGCACAGGGCAGAAACAAAGGAGGAGATGTTGATGTGTATAATGGTTCGATCCACACTCAACATGAACCGCCTGGATGAATAGCAGGATCGTCCTGTAAAAAGGGATAAAAACAAACAAAAACATAATTCAAAACTAACAGAACTAAAACAAGACTTATCTCCTTGAAACATTTCACAAAATGTTAAGAGCTTTTAATGTCTTGAATAACCTTGGGACCTTACAGTTAAAAAAACATGAACATGTCCAAATATAGAAAGAAGAAAAAAGAACAGATAAATACAACAGAGAGAATAAAAGAAAGACCAAGAACAACAAAATGTTAACTTACCACACACAACAATGGTGGGAGTCAAGTGAACTTGGTCCATCTGTACTTCCCCTGCCAGGCACGTGTTCTCCACGTAACAGAACGTTGTGGCTTCCTTCTCATCGAAGTAGCAGCAGAAGCAGCACCATCTCTTTGAGGTCTTCCGAGCAACCACTCAGCTCTCCCCTCATCACTTTAACCTTTGTCACAGCCTGTAGGAACTGTCACACAAACAGTGTTCAAGTAGTCCAAGAGCCGTTTCCCCTTCAGATCCATGGTCCATGTGAAAGTCTCTTTAAGCCCAATCCCGGTGAGTTCCTTAAAGTGGACAGCCATGCCAACTTCATCGAACCAAAATGGCCATTCTTCTAGAAGGTATTTGATGTTCTCTCCCTGGTTGACTTGTTTACGCTGTGTGTAGAAAGTCAGCTTCATTAGATGTTTGACCTCCTCTAGATTTGCATCGGTTTGCTGAGACATCATCTTCAGTTTTTCTTTCTTCTCAGGGGTCTCTCCAATTGGCAGGAATTTCAAATCCCAGTTAATGCACCCATAAGTGTCCTGGATTGCTGCTCTCTCTTCTGGAGGGACTTCATCTGTGTCAGACTCGTCAGTGCAATGTTTTTGTTTTTTTTATTTTGGGGGTTGTATATCGCTTCACATTCTCTATCCTATTTTGCAATTGCTTGACTAGAGAGTGATAGCCTGGCCCAATCACTTCTCCCCCTATTATGTCTTGCAGAGATTTGGGATATTTTGCCACCATCTTTTTGGCGACTTCAGTAGAGTTCCTTTTGCTTACGCAAGAGCTTTTTCACATCATCTCACTAACCACAACACAGACCATCTCCCTTCTCATTCGTGGACTTGGTCGTTTTCCTCTCTCCAATGACTGCATCAGTTCCTCTGGGAACTTGTCCCAGGGTATCACAAAGGTATCCACCCAGTCTATATCAGGGCTATGGCAGCTGCCGGAAGAGAGTGAGGATGCACTTCTGGGAGAAAGAGAATGCAAGGACTCAGGAGGTCCTGGTGAGGCACTCACAGATGAGCTGCTGGTCTCAGGAGTCTGGCCTACAAGAACACACACATACACATGAAAAGAGCAAGTCCGCTTCCTTAATAAACTGAAAATCATCATATGTCTCCACTCCAAGGGATTGTAAGTGCTCCTCTAAAATATCTTTCATCATCTCTGGAAGGTCAGGCAAGACTTCAGTGATGCCGCCACCATCGTATTTTTCAAAGAGTGTTTTATCATTTTTTTCTGAGCATGTGCACTTTTAGTATGGTTTCTCTCCCACAGTGGGCAAGGTCATGCTTATTTCGATAACACGCTGTGTTTCAGTGGAATGACTTGGTGCCCATTAAGAATGTACGATGGTAAGGGATAAAAATCTACCAAGTTGTTAATGTTAACACATTCCAGCTTTGTATTCTGCTTTGTCACTGAGTACAGATGGTATTCAGAGAGATAGTCAGCTTTATGTATATCCATCACAAAATAAACCGCAGCATCATTCTGAATCAAAATTATGAGAAGCTCTCCAAACTCCATAGACTCATCTTTTTTTGACACAAGGATATGCCCTTTTTTATATGATGTACCTTTATAATTTATGTCTGTGGAAACAGTAGTATTTTTTTCTGAAAAGCCAAACTCTCTCACTGCATGTTCAATTGCATTACTGTAAAGGTTGGGGTAAAAAGTACAACTGTCTTTGACCTGCACAAGCTGACTGCATCCTGTCCCAGCTGAAAGATATGCCTGAAACATCTGATGTCTTTCAGCTAAAGTCTGGCAGATGTTTTTAAAGTTTTTCAAATGCCTGGCACATCGTTTGAAGTAGCTGTGTTTACTTTCAAAACGCATCATCCACACTCTGATTAAGGGGCCAAATTTCAAAATTAGTGCTGGATAGTGCCGCATGAAATGGTGTTTTGGCTTTAGTGGACTCTCAGGAAATAAACACTTTCTTGATTCCAAATATTCTTGGATCACAATGTCTAGATAGGCTACCTGTGACAACGAAATCTTCTGCGCACAAATCATGTCAACAATATCTTTGAGCTGGCGAGTTAACTGCCGCACATCATCTTCTGGATTTTGCACCTTGTCACCAATTAATACAGGCAGCAGCCTTAACAAATTCCAGTTCTGAACGGCTTGACCTGAAAGCTCAGACATCTCAGAGTTTATAGCACATGGCTTTGTGAGAGCATCAGATCCTTTGTACTTGAACTGCTTGATGCGCCGGTTCAGAAGTGAATATGTAAGCCATTTCTTTTTCTTAATGAAATACTTCAAGTACAGTGCAACATCGTAGGATAAGACACCCTCAAATATGTCATGGCCTAAACAAGGTGGGAGACCAGGCTGGCAAACATGAAAAGACTTAAGAGCATTGAAAACAGTTCACACTTCCGGGTTGGTAGGATAGAAAATGGCGGCATAGGAGAACGAGCTCCTGACATTTGAGTTAAAAACAGCCCATAACGACTTGAATTTGTAAAGATTTTTGCGAGGGCAAGAAATAAGATCAAGGGCTTTAAGATGCCAAAAGGAAAATACAGTAAGAAATCCAACGTGGTACAGTAAGAGTTACACGAGGGAGACGGAGCCGATCAGACTTCACCTGCTAGCAGTGCCATGGAGGATAACGACGTGCTAACAAGCTAGCAATGCGAGCCTGGACCTTATACTCAGAGAACTAAGGGAATTCAGGAAAGACAATGGTACACAGCTGAAGGGAATCAGAGAGGAAATATATAAAACAAACAAGAGAGTGGAAGAGGCGGAAGAAAGGATAATGGAAGCTGAAACCCAAATACAAGCTAATGAGAAAGCAGTAACGGAGATGCTCAGATTGCATACTGAAATGGAGACCAGGCTGACGGACCTGGAGGGACGGTCCAGAATAGAAAATATCAGAATACATGGTGTCAAAGAGGTCGATGGTTGTTTTTGTGGAACGATTATTAAAACTCGAGCTGCCTGACTCTGCTGAGCTATGAGTTGAGAGAGTGCATCGCGCGCTTGTGCCAAGGCCGCCACCAAACGCGGCTCCATGATCCATCGTTGCCAACAGAGCGAAAGAAGAAATATTAAAACTAACCTGGCAGAGACGTGGGTTTGAGTATCTGGGAAACAAGATTAATGTCATGGTTCTGAGTTGAGTTTGTTTTGTTTCCTGTTTTATTTTGAAAAGTGTTCCCCTTGTGTGTTTCTATCTACTTGTTTCCTGTTCTTGATTAGTTGATTGGTCTCACCTGTGTCTCGTTTTCCTGCCCTCACCTGTCTATTTAAGTTATGCCACTGCCTTTGTTCTCTGTCTGTGCATTGTTGAGTTTAGAGTCTATGTTCTTGCTCTGCTTGTTAGATTAGACTCCAGGTTCTTGCTCTGTTAACGTCCATGTCCATGCTCATAGAGTTTTTGGATTTTTGTTTCTTTCTGGATCTTTGATTATTTTGGAATTATTGATTACCTTGTTATGTTTGGACTGACTCCCTGGACTTCGACCCTGCCTGCCTTGACCATCTGTAAGCCTTAAGCCTTTAAATAAACTGTTAAAAGATCTTTTTGCATCCTTGTCCCTGCCTGCGTCTGGGTCCTGCTCTCCCCTCGTAACCTAGCCTTGACAATTAATCTGGATCATCACTATGCACCTGTGGTCTTGAAGCAGCGAAGGGAATATGCAGAGGTGAAATCCGTGCTAAAAGAGAATAAAATCCGGTTCCAAACCTGTTCCCGGCTAAGATGAGTCTTTTACCTGGAGGGAACTGTGTTATACAGCTTGGTGGAGGAGGTGACTGGCGACATGGCAAAGGGGAGATTCCCGGTGACAGTCATCAAACATCTGGAGACCTTTTTGGAGCAGATCTGCCATTTATTGTGGCGCACAGAGAAAAAGATGAGGGGACAGACGACTAAGGACTGGACCTGGAACTGCAAGGAAAGACTCCAAGCGCTCAGACGCCAAGAGCAGGAATAACTGCAGGACACTGAGAGACAGATAAGTGAAGGGGTTGATGGGGAGTTGTAGATATCCCAAAAGAAACTTTTGAGGTGGGGCACAGGCAGAATATATTCATTGAGATTTCTTTACTCTAAAATAGGAACTACATGTGGCAATAGGGACAATGAAAATGGTCGGGTGCTTTACTTATGCTGCTAAAAGAATGGACATTGGCCGGATGACAAAGGAAGGCCTTTTCCCATCTACGGGTGAGAGAGGCCCCCCCTCGAAGCCCCCTTTTCATCGGGGCTTAGTTAGGGTCATAGAGACCCCACAGTTGGAAGTCAACATGTCTATTCTTTCTTTTTTCTTTGTTCAAGTATAACTAAGAGTTCTTTCAGTAGCTGTCATTCTATACAGTTCTAGTGTTCATGTGATGTTCGTTTATGTATGTTCAGGGAGTGTATTGATTTCACCGGTGTCAAATAAGGTTGAAAGTCACTCCCTGCCATCGGTATCTGAGAAGGAAATCAAGGGACTTTCTAAAAAGATCAGCAAGGAATAGTTGGGTGTTTTCCAGCATAAAAAGAAGGAACACACAGGACTCTAAAAAAACAGCTGCAATAAGAAACATAAAAAGCACTAATAATAAATGAATAACTAACAAATGAATGTGGAATATTGATTGTAATAAGTAAAGTAAGAATGAGAGGATGGTTGTGATTGTGTAAAAGAAATGTTATATAAGATGTTGTATTGATTTGAACTGATTGTAAAATGATTATAAGAATGTTTTAAATCATGAAGTGAATCATAAGGCAAGGAGGAAGTGTTGAAGTCAGGAGAAAAACCAGTATTGAGAAATATTAAGCAATGAATCGAACAGATGGTAGAAGCTTCCTGATGTCCTCAAGCTGGACAGGGTGGAGTGAGGACAGAAGGGCAAAAAGGAGAAGTCAAATGGTCAAAAGGTTATGAGTAAGTTACTGGAATTTTCCACTAATGGGTGTGTTGATCGTACAATGTTGTACTCAAGCCCTCATTGGACATCTACCATGTAAAAAGGAGATAGAAAGGGTATAAAAAGACAGATAAAAGAGGAAGAAGTTGCTTAGTCCAACTCAACCTCACTCCATCTTGATGCCCTTGTGTCCTGAGCCGGCTACTGGAGTGACCACACCCAGAAGAGGAGCCGCCCGGACTGAAGACTGCAAAAGTGGGGAAGGAGTTGTGAGCGATCCGACACCAGAAAGGAGAAGAGATCCAACACCTCAGCCTATAGCAAAGGAGTACAGAGTTGAGGACTAGCCATGGATTAAAGGCTGAAGAGGTTTCTGGAGAAATGTCGTTTCCCTCACACTGTCTACAAGGATTGGGAATTCCTGGGGACTGCAGGGACTTGACAAGTTTATGAGTTTCAACAAGGATCCCAGGACGAGCGGACAAGGATGAGTTGTTTGGCCAAATGACTTTTCACTCCATCTCAGTGATTATAAGTTATAGTGATTAGTAATAGTTAATGAACATTGTATGACTCTATATTTTTAATGATTTACTAAGAATAATTGATGATTAAAGCTGTTGCCTGCCCTTGCTAAATTTGCTAAATAAACATGACATAATGCAGTTAAAGACATCAAAATTCTGGACATTGAATTATTATGAGTTGGTGTAAAGCTGATAAGGGGAGTGTGAATACCATCTATTAGTTCTGGTTACTCTAGTCAATGAGTATAAACTGACCCTTGGGGCGTGGCTGAAGCAAAGTTAGTCTCTAGGGCTAGTCAGACTGACATTGTATCAGAGGGAGCAGGGTAGACGCTCGGATGAAGGTAGTGAGAAGCTAGGCAAGTCCCCTACACCAGCTACAATCCTTATTTTCTGTATGAAACCTTAGTGTTGAGAGATTGAGGATTTAACCCTTTGAAATGGAGAGCTGGACCTGTACCTCTGCTTAGAGGTAGCTCGGGATCTGACACCGGGTTGTGCTGTTTCGAAAACACTCAGATAATTAGAACATGGCCAGTGGCAAGGTGAAAGTCAGTTCTTATAATGTAAATGGATGAACACAATCAAACGTAATAGAATAGAATAGAATGCCTTTTATTGTCACTATACACATGTACAATGTACACTATACACATGCACAATCAGATTACGAGCCACTCACTCTACAGTGCAGACATGTATGTAGGATATTTACAACATATAGTAAAAAAAATAAATAAGTAAGTATTAGTGCAAGGGTAATGATAGAAGAGGGGGTGGGGTGAGGTGCACAGTTCTGAGGTAGAGATAAGAGAGGTTCTATATACAGGTTGAGGTGCACAGTTCTGAGGTAGGTATAAGAGAGGTACTATATACAGGGTGACATAGCACATTAATTTTACAGGTTATTGCACATTGCCTTTAATATTGCACATTGCCTTTATAGTGCACAGTTGTAGGATAGAACGCACAAGGAGAGATGTGCTTGAGTTTCCCTGGGCTGGGACACTCAGACTGTGTGTATGTGTGTAGTCAGTGCATGTGTGAGTTCAAAGTGGTTATGGCTTTTGGGAAGAAACTGTTTTTAAGCCGGTTCGTCCTTGTTTTGATGCACCTGTAGCGCCTTCCTGAGGTCAACAGGTCAAACAGTTCAGAGCTGGGGTGTGTGCTGTCCCTTGATAATGTTCTTAGCTCTGCTAAGGCAGCGAGAGGTGTAGATGTCCATCAGGGAGGGTAGAGGGCAGCCGATGATCTTCTGTGCTGTCTTGACTACCCTCTGGAACCTCTCCCTGTCCGCCATGGTGCAGCTGCCGTACCATACTGTGATACGTCAGCAGACTCTCGATGGACACGCGGTAGAAGGTCAGCAGCAGGCCAGGGTCCAGGTTGTGCTTCCTGAGGACCCTCAGGAAGTGAAGTCGCTGCTGGGCCTTCTTGATTATTGCTGTGATGTTCTCTGTCCATGAGATGTCGTTGGAGATGAGAACGCCGAGGAATCAGAAGGTGTGGACCCTCTCCACACACTCGCCGTTGATGTAGAGGGGGGCTAGGTCTGTGCTGTGCCTCCTGAAGTCAGCAATGATCTCCTTGGTTTTCTTGGTGTTCAGAGCTCTAGCTCTGACAACTTCAGGACCTCCTCCCTGTAGGCTGCCTCGTCTCCCTTTGAAATTAGTCCGACCACTGTTGTGTCATCAGCAAACTTCACAGTGAGGTTGCTGTCGTTGGCCGGGCTGCAGTCATGGGTATAGAGACGGTACAGGAGGGGGTTCAACACACAGCCCTGTGGGGATCCGGTGCTCAGCGTGCGAGTGGAGGAGAGGTGGGGGCCAAGTCTCACAGTCTGGGGAGATTGAAAATCTCTGTGAAGATGTGGGCGAGCTGAGGGGCACACGCTCTGAGCACCTTACCGGGTACGCCATCTGGGCCAGCAGCCTTTTTTGGGTTCACTGCTAGGAGCACGCGTCTGACATCATGCTGCGTTACAGTGAGTGGAGTGGTGCAGGAACGAAGTGGGGGTGGGGGTGGGGGCAGGGCTGGAGCAGATGAGTGCTGCTGTTGTGATGTTTCAAAGCAGGCAAAGAAACTATTTAGCTCCTCAGCCAGCGGCGCACCCAGGTCTCCCGATGTCACTTGACAGCCTCTGTAGTTTGTGATCTCTTGTATGCCCATCCACACCTCCTATGTATTGTGGCTGAACAGATGGGACTCTATGCTCCTCTAAGGTCCGTCTTGGCTTTTTTAATGCCCTTTTTCAGGTTGGCTCGGGCAGCTCTGTACAGGGCTCTGTCACCTGACCTGAAGGCAGCGTTCAATTCAATTCAATTCAATTCAATTTTATTTATATAGCGCCAATTCACAACAAAAAGTCATCTCAGGGCACTTTACAAACAGAGCAGGTCTAGACCACACTCATTACTGTTAGTTACACCCAACAGTTCCACCATGAGCAAGCACTTGGCAACAGTGGCAAGGAAAAACTTCCTTTTAACAGGCAGAAACCTTGGACAGATCCTGGCTCAAGGTGGACGGCCATCTGTCTTGACCGGTTGGTCGGTCTTGACCGCTTGACAATATAGAATAATGACAGCAAATGACAGCAATAGGCAGCAGAGGACACGGGGCAGGTCGGTGGAGCCACAGGTCAGATGTTCAGCTCTGGAGCCACAGGTATCTGTAGAGAGGTACAGAGAGAGAGAGACCAGAGAGAAACAAGCACAGCACTAGGGGAGAGAGGACACAGAGTTAATGGAGTTTAAGGAGAGAGAGGGAAGAGGAGGAGTGTGGAGACGATTATGGGATGTCCCCCAGCAGCCTCGGCCTATAGCAGCATAACTAGGGGATGGCATGGATGGTGTAGTTCAGATGGTAACTAGAGCTAGCTGTAAGCTTTGTCGAACAAGAAGGTTTTAAGTTTTACTTTAAAAGGGTGTCTGCCTCTCGGACCCAGACTGGCAGCTGGTTCCACAAGAGAGGAGCCTGATAGCTAAAGGCTCGGCCTCCCATTCTACTTTTGGAGATTCTGGGAACCACAAGCAAACCTGCACTCTGGGAGCGAAGTGATCTGTTGGGTTGATAGGGACTTAGCATCTCATTGAGGTACAATGGAGCTTGGCCATTAAGGGCCTTGTAGGTAAGAAGAAGGACTTTAAAATCTATTCTGGACTTTACAGGGAGCCAATGAAGAGAAGCTAAGACCGGAGAAATATGATCTCTCTTGCTAATTCCCACCAGAACCCTCGCAGCAGCGTTTTGGATGAGCTGGAGGCCTCGCAGTGAGCTAGTCGGACAACCTGACAACAAGGAATTACAATAGTCCAGCCTTGAGGTAACAAATGCGTGGACTAGCTTTTCGGCATCATTTTTGGACAGGATACTCCTAATCTTAGCTATGTTGCGCAAGTGAAAGAAGGCAGTCCTAGTGACCTGCCTAATATGGGGCTGATAGGACATATCCTGGTCAAATATGACTCCCAGGTTCCTCACGGTAGAACTGGAGGCCAGGGTAACACCATCCAAAGCGACTGCGAGGTCAGATAACCTGTCTCTGAGGTGTTTAGGCCCAAACAAAAGCACCTCAGTTTTGTCTGTATTTAGAAGCAGAAAATTATAAGTCATCCATGCCTTAATGTCTGTCAGACATGTCTGAAGTCTGACTAATTGATCTGTTTCTTCTGGTTTCATAGATAAATATAGCTGAGTATCGTCCGCGTAGCAGTGGAAATTTATGTTGTGTTTCCTAATAATATTGCCTAGGGGGAGCATGTAAAGGGAGAACAACAGTGGTCCAAGCACAGAACCCTGTGGAACTCCATGATTAACCATTGTGTGCACGGACGAGTCATTATTAACGTGGACAAACTGGAATCTGTCGGATAGATAAGATTTAAACCAGCTTAGTGCTGTTCCTTTAATGCCAATGACATGTTCTAGTCTCTGTAGTAGGATACCGCGATCGATGGTGTCAAATGCAGCACTGAGGTCTAGCAGGACAAGTAAAGAGACGAGGCCATTGTCAGAAGCTATTAGGAGGTCGTTGCTAACCTTAACCAATGCTGTTTCTGTGCTGTGATTTATTCTAAATCCTGACTGAAATGCTTCAAATAAACTGCTCCTCTGCAGGTGATCACATAACTGATCAGCCACGGCCTTTTCAAGGATTTTAGAAATAAAGGGGAGGTTGGATATTGGTCTGTAGTGCGCTAAAACACCAGGGTCGAGAGAAGGCTTTTTGAGTAGAGGTTTGATGACAGCAACCTTAAAAGCCTGTGGAACATAACCTGTTAGTAATGACAGATTGATCTGGTCTAATATAAAAGTGCCAATCAGGGGGAAAACATCTTTTAGAAGACGAGTTGGGATGGGGTCCAAAAGACAGGTTGAGGGTTTGGATCTAATGATTGTTGAGGACAGTTCAGTGAGATCTATAGGAAAGAAGTGGTCCAGAGATAAATTAGGGCCTGCAGACATTTCAGGGGCTGCTGCAGATGACACACATGGATCTCTAACAGTTGAAGAGAGTGCGTAATGAATTCTTTCCCTAATATCTTTGATTTTACTAGTAAAGAAATTCATAAATTCATTGCTACTGAGAGCTGAGGGAATAGTTGGCTCAACAGAGCTGTGACTCTTTGTCAGCCTGGCTACAGTGCTGAACAGAAACCTGGGGTTATTCTTATTTTCCTCTATTAATTTGGAATAATAGGCAGTTCTTGCCTTACGCAGGGCTGATTTGTATGTTATAATACTATTACTTTCTATTATACTATTATACTTTCCAGGAAAGGTGAAATTCTTCAATATTAGTGGATCGCCACTTCCTCTCTAACCTTCGTGAGGACTGTCTTAAAGTGCGTAACTGTGTGTCAAACCAGGGAGCTAGCTTCCTCTGCTTGATGGCTTTCTTATTCTGTTTTATAGGGGCCACATTGTTCAGTGCTGTGTGCAGTGTAGCTGCAGTATTATCAACAAGATAATCTATATGTACTGGATTAGTAGTTAGGCTGCTACCCTCTGTTGTAATGGCACGTGGCATAGAAGCCAAAAGAGACGGAATAACTTCCTTAAATTTGGAAACAGCATTATCAGAGAGACACCGACTGTAGGTAGTCTCCCTGCCAAATGCTGAGAAGTTCATAATTGTGAACTGAAATGTTATTAAAAAATGGTCAGATAAAAGAGGGTTCTGGGGAAACACTATTAAACGTTCAGTTTCTAAGCCATATGTCAAAACAAGATCGAGGGTGTGATTAAAGCAGTGAGTAGGTTTGTTAACGTTTTGAGAAAAACCAATTGAGTCTAAAACTGAATTAAAGGCATTCCTAAGGCTGTCATTGGTGTCATCTACATGAATGTTGAAGTCACCCACTATGATTACTTTGTCTAAGCAGAGCACTAGTTGAGATAAAAAGTCAGGGAATTCAGATAAAAACTCTGAATAAGCAGCAGGCGGACGATACACAACCACAAACAGAACTGGTTTCTCTGATCTATCGTTAGGGTGGCAGAGACTGAGAGTGAGGGACTCAAACGTTTTAAACCCAGGCTTAGGTCTGGGATTGATTAGTAAACCTGAGTGGTAGATTGCTGCCACTCCTCCTCCTCGGCCTGTGCTTCGAGGAATATGGTGATTAATGTGACTGGCAGGGGTCGACTCATTTAAACTAACATATTCTTCCTCCTGCAGCCAGGTCTCAGTAAGACAAAATAAATCAATGCAATGATCGGTAATCAAATCATTTACTAACAGGGATTTAGACGAGAGAGATCTGATATTTAATAATCCACATTTTATTGTGGTGTGTTTAGGTCCAGATACCTTGGTGGTATTAATTCTTGTGAGGTTTTTATGAATAATACCTCTTGAATTTTTTGCCCCAGGTAGTTTGGGTGGACGAGGGACAGACACAGTCTCTATAGGAAACTAGGGGTAGTGGTGGTCATGGGAGGGTGACAGCTCTAAGGAAACTGCAGAGAAGCGTGTAGGACAGCAGCTCTGCCGCCTGGTCTCTGCTCTGGTTAGTCAGGTTTTAATATATTTTGCCATATTTCTAGAAATGAGAGCCGCTCCACCCAAAGTAGGATGAATACCGTCTCTCCTAATGAGACCAGGTTTTCCCCAAAATGGTTTTTCCAATTATCTATAAAGGCCACGTCGTTTGCTGGACACCACCTCGACAGCCAGCGATGGAATGACGACATGCGGCTAAACATGTCGTCACTGGTCAGATTGGGCAGGGGTCCAGAGAAAACTACGGAGTCCGACATTGTTTTGGCAAACTTACACACCGACTCAATGTTAATTTTAGTGACCTCCGACTGCCGTAACCGGATGTCATTTCCGCCGACATGAATGACAATTTTATTGAATCTACGTTTATCCTTAGTCAGCAGTTTCAGATAGGATTCAACGTCGCCCGCTCTGGCCCCGGGGATGCATTTAACTGTGGTCGCCGGCGTCTCCAACTTCACATTGCGCAAAATAGAGCTGCCAATAACTAGAGTCTTTCCGTCAGCGGGTGTGTCGCTGAGTGGGGAAAATCTGTTGGAAACGTGAAGCGGTTGGTGGTGAACCGTGGGCCGTTGTTTCGGGCTACGTTTCCTTCGGACTGCCACCCAGCCACCCTGGCTTCCCAGCTGCTCGGGAGCTGCTGGGGGACGGCTAACGGGAGCTACCCTAGGATCGCTAGCGGAAGCTACGCTGGGCAGGTCCGCACCGGCTACTGGGGACCGGCTAGCTAACGCTACAGGGGGGCTTTCAATGATGCAGAGCCGTGCCTCTACTTCCTTAAGCCTCGCCTCCAAGGTTATAAGAATGCTGCATTTAATACACATGTGTCATGGTATAACTAGATGGTCAAGCTGGTTTGTTTTGGTTTCTGTCGTGTCTTGTGACTTCCCTTTTATTTTGAAGGAACTAACTTCCCTCTTGTTTCAGGTGGCTTGCCCTTCCTCATGTGGTTCCCGCTTGTCTGATTGTCTTCCCCGACCTGATTGTTTCCACCTGTTCCCCATTTCCTATTGTGTATATAAGTCTGCGTCTCCCCCTGTCTTGTGCCAGTTCGTCGCGTCTGTAAGAACCGAGAACCAGCGTCCTGTCTTGTCAAGTTATCCTGTCCTGAGCAAAATCTAGTCTGTGAGTTATTTTGTTACTTTGCTGTATTAAGCTGAACCTCTTCTTTAAGAGTGATTTTTTGTTTGTTAGCCCATGTGGCGTGTGATTTTGTTTTTTGCCTCTTTCTGGAGTGATTTTCTGTTTTCCTTTTTATCGGCCTTGATAGCCAGTTTCGCTGAAGCAGTTAATTTGTTACTTTGTTGTATTCCTCGCTTACGAGTGATTTTTTGTTGTACTTTGCTAATAAATTGTATCTTTGAATTTTGGCCCTGAGTCCGAGTTGTGCTATTGGGTTCAAGAACCGACCTTGTCAACATGTCATTATCGCTAAAGGAGGTCGAGGAGTAACTATACATCCCGCACACAGAGCAAAACAAAGGAGAAGCAGGGGAAGAGAGAGCAGCCATTGCAGAAATGTTTTAGCAGTTGACGACGCTACAGCACGCTACAATCCACCACAGTGCAAAGACAACAATAGGAAGTGACGCAGTACGTTACCCACGCAGACAGGACCCTGAGGAGTGTGAGGACTTGGCTGGTCATCCAGGACTTCTGGTTTGGGAAAACCCCAAATGTTTTTGTCCACAGTCACATTTCCGATACAGAACTTGATGTAGTCCAGCACCGTTTCTGTGAGCGTGTCCAGCTCCTGGTGTTCAAACATGTCCATTGTCGGGCCAGGTTGTAACAGTCTTTGTGGTGGGCCTGGCACTGCGTCTGAGGGGGGTGTAGGCTGGGGACATCAGGAGGGGAGAGGTGGTCTGATTGTCCGAGGTGGGGGAGGGGTATGGCTCTGTACGCATGCTTGATATTGGAATAAACATGATCCAGATTGTTGTCCCCTCTAGTAGAACACTTGACATGTTGATAAAATTTCGGCAGTACAGTACAGTCTGCTACAGTCAAGACCAAGGAAATGGTGGTGGACTTTTGGAGGTCAGTGCCCCACCTGCTACCTGTGTCCATAGAGGGGGCCCGTGTGGAGACAGTGGAGACATACAGGTACTTGGGAGTACAAATAGACAATAAACTGGACTGGTCAGCTAACACAGAAACACTCTACAGGAAGGGACAGAGTCGGCTCTACTTCCTGAAAAGGCTGAGGTCATTTAACATCTGCCAGAAGCTGCCGTAGATGTTCTATCAGACTGTCATTGCCAGTGTCCTCTTCTATGCTGTGGTGTGCTGGGGAGGAAGCATTAAGAAGAGGGATGCTTCGCGGCTGGACAGACTGGTGAGGAGGGCCGGCTCTGTAGTGGGTGCAGAGCTGGACTCCCTTACATCTGTGGCAGAGAAAAGGACCCTCAGCAAGCTTCTGCACATCCTGGACAATGTCCATCACCCTCTGCATGACATCATCAGCAAGCAGAGGAGCACATTCAGTGGCAGGATGCTGTCTCTGACCTGCTCCACTGACAGGCTGAGGAAGTCGTTTGTCCCGCGGGCCATACGGCTCTTCAACTCCTCCCAGTGAGGACTGTCCTGGACTGTGCTTATGATGGACACCACCAAACATTCACCACAACATCACCATATGTTTGTGAGCATGTGTGTATATGCTGGTGTGTATATATATGTATATATGTAGATGTATATGGTATATGTATATGTATATACGCATATTTATAAGCATGTGTATATGTATGTTTATATACTCTTAATTTCCTTTACCCTACTCAACCTTACTTCATTTTATTTTATTTAATTTTATTTTATATTGCACAATTTTACAATTTTACACTGTTGCTGGACACCTAAATTTCCCTCGGGATTAATAAAGTATCTATCTATCTCATCTATTTATCTTTAAGTTGGCCTTGTTGAAGTCTCCTGCAATTATGTGAATGCCGTTGGGGTGTATAATAAGATTATAACTAAAATGAGGAAAGAACAAGCACAAATAGTGTACTTACAGGAAACCCACCTAGATTGTAAGAAACATGAGAAACTAAAAAGAATGGGTTTTACAAATGTGTTCTTCTCTTCCTACAAATCTGGACGAAGGAGGGGAGTTGCTATCCTTCTATCAGGCAAATTACAACTTGAAAAAATATGTGAGATAAGTAATAAGGAGGGGCGATTTATTTTATTAAGGGGAAACCCAGTTACGTTGTTAAATATCTATGCACCACCTGGAAGCGACATCCATTTCTTCAAGAAAATTGTTGATATGATGATATCAGAGACAGCAGGCCTTTTTTATCTGTGGGGGAGATCTAAATGTACATCTACAGCCAAAACTAGACACCTCTAATGGAAAAGCACAGGATATGAAGTCATTAGTTAAGAAATTTAATACATTATTTTGGGAGGTTAGCTTAATTGATACATGGAGAGATTTGCATCCTGATCAATAGGATTATACTCACTACTCCTCACCCCATTCATTATACACAAGAATAGACTATTGTATAACATTTGGAAAAACAAAGACAAAATAAACACCTGCGAAATTGGCACAATAGATTTAAGTGATCACGCACTGGTATACTTGTCTGTCGATCTGAACCTACAAAAATTAATAATTGGAAATTAAATTCGAGCCTACTCGATGATCCTCATTTTAAAAAACAGATGAAAAGAGAGATCCACTTACACCTGGAAATAAATGATAATGGTGATGTGCCCCCCCCCATTCTGTGGGATGCTTTAAAGGCCATCATGAGAGGGAAAATAATAGTAATATCCAGTTATAAGAAAAAGATGAGAAACAAGAAATTAGAAGAATTACAAAATAAACTGAAAGAACTGGAGAAAAAACATAAAATGAAAACAGTACAGGATATATTGGAGGAAATCAGGAAAACAAGAAACAAAATTAATGAATTGACTACACACGAAGAAAAATCTAATGTTTCTTAAACAGAGGTATTATGAGGGCGGATCTAAATCAATGAAAGTTTTAGCCTGGAAACTAAAGAAGAAGATAGCACAGAACACAGTCCACAAAATTAAAGACCCAGTTACAAAAATAATAAGAAGTAAACCAAACGAAATTCTGGGAGCCTTTGAGGCATTCTATAAGACTCTTTACTCTAAAAGGGAGGGGGGCAACATGACTGACATAGATAGTTTTCTTGACTCTTTGGAGCTACCAATGTTAAATGAAGAACAGAATAAAACAATGATTGAGGACACAACAGAAAAAGAAATAAAATTAGTAATAAGTAAACTCAAATTAAATAAATCACCAGGATCAGATGGCTATGCGGCAGAATGGTATAAGGAACTAAAAGAAGAGCTAATACCAGTGATACTTCCTACAATGAATAGGAATAGAATGCACACACACCACCCAGTTGGAAAGAAGCAATAATTTCCGTCATCCCAAAAGAAAATAAAAGATAAATTAGAATGTGGATCACATAGACTATAGACTTACAGGCTGTTCACTTCCATCATAGCTAGACAATTGGAAAAGTTCTTACCTAATTTGATACATAATGATCAGACAGGCTTTATCCGAGAGCGACAAACGCAAGATAATATACGATGGACATTACAAATTATTAACCATATTCAAAAAATAAAATAACAGCAATGATAATCAGTATTGATGCCGAAAAGGCATTCGGCTCCATAAATTGAAACTTTCTTTATAGAGTTTTACATAGATTTGGCCTACACGAAACAATAATCAAAACAATACAGGCACTATATAATATACCCACTGCTAGAATTAAAGTTAATGGCTGCTTATCAAACAGTTTTATTTTGGAAAGAGGAACAAGGCAGGGATGTGCGTGTTCACCACTATTATTTGCATTATATTTGGAACCATTTGCTCAACATATACGACACAATAAAGAAATAAAAGGTATAAATATCCATGGGAAGGAGCACAAATTAGCATGCTATGCAGATGACATTTTGACCTTTCTTGGCCAACCAACAAAATCTCTACCTAAACTAATGCAATCATTTGAACAATATGGCCATATATCAGAATACAAAATCAATATAAATAAAACACAACTACATAAATACAATTACAACCCACCAGGAGAAATCAGGAGTAAGTATCACCTATTATGGCAAATGGAATGTTTTAAATATCTGGGAATAATAATACCAAAGGACCTCACAGAACTATTTGAACGCAATTACTCACCAATACAAAAGAAAATTAAAGAGGATATAACGAAGTGGAACCTGATTCCATATCTAAGTTTCAGCTCAAAAATAGATTTGATTAAAATGAATTTTACCCAAATTACTATATTTGTTTCAAACTTTGCCAATAGAAATAAATGGAGTGGAATACAATTTTGTCCAGATATCTATGGCAAGGCAAAAAGCCTAGAATCCAATTTAAAACTCTACAATTGACCAAGGGAAAAGGGGGATGGGGTCTTCCTTCTCTCAGAGAGTATTATTGGGCAGCACAATTAAAGCCTATGATATGCTGGTGTAATCCCTCATATGACGCTCAGTGGAAAGGCATTGAGGAGGGACTGACCTCCATCCCTATACAAGCAATTCTAGCTGACAGTAACCTGCAGGACTTTATAAAAAAATATAGAAAACCCATGGATCAAATTAACTCTGAAAATTTGGAAAACAGTAATCACAGAATACAAATTAGAAGAGGAAATAATAACCCTTAAGTGGTGTGCATATGATACACACTTTGCTCCAAATAAATTAGACACTAGATTCAAGGATTGGACATATAAAGGAATAACAGCTTTATGTGGGATAATGAAGGAAAATACACTGCTTAGTTTTGAAAGGATTAAAGAGAAATACTCACTAGAAGCACAGGATATTTGACAAGATAAAATGTGCACCAGAATCAAGCAAACAGCTGTTAGACTTGTTTAAAAGGGCATATGGTTCAAATAAAGATAGGGGTATCATCTCGGGTCTATATAAGGGACTTACAAACATGAAAACACACTCTACTATATATATATATATCAAAACAAATGGGAAATGGAGGGAGGAATAAATATAACGGTGGAAGAATGGATGACAATATGGGCATATCAATGGAAATGTAGCGGCTCACAGAGTTGGAGGGAATTTGGCTGGAAAAGCCTAATAGGATATTTTATTACACCTTACCAAAAATCTCACTATGAAGGTAACCTCCCGACTTGTTGGAGAAATTGTGGAAATACAAATGCAAACCATTATCATTATCATTATCTCACTACCTGTATGTTAATGTTCTTGTTTTTCTTTATCTGTTTTTCTTTGTCTAAAAAAGAACACTCAGGTTGAGATTTTGTGACTAAAAATTGTATTGAATATGTCCTGAATGTCAATAAAAAGTACTTTTTTTTTAAAAAAAAAAAGACAAGTTCACCTTTATGCCTTTGATGTGTTGACTGTCCTCAGCTTGTAGATCACCAAGAGCAGAGTGTGGACCACACAAATTTGGATCACCACTCTCAAATTCACTTCATGTGATTTCACAGTACCTGCAAAAAAAACTGACAACGACTAAAGTTTTCAGTAAACCCACCAATGCTATGTGAACCCAAATTATCACCTGCAATACAATATAAAGTCCCGTTGACTGTTTCACCACCTACAGTTATTCCACTTTCCTCCAAATCTCTTAAATTTACCAACAGCTCTATAAAGAGCTTAGCACTTCCAAATTGTTTTAGGTCATTTTCTCCACACAGTAAGACAAGGGACATGTGATCAGTGTTCAGTGATCGCACATGAGCCAGTAAATTTGCCACAGAAAGATAGACTGCAACAACTTTGTGTTTTTTCTTGGCAGAGCCCAGGGTATTGTAAATTTCAAAAGCATTCTGGTACAAAATTAGCTTCAGGCACCCTGGATTTTCAATGAAGAACTGTTTAGACTTTTTGTCCATCACTCAAGTCACCAAAATCCGTTCACCAGAGTCACCAGAGTCCGTTTCACAAGGCTTTACTGACACTGAATTCTTCCATAATTCTGATTCAAACAAACCGTTACCGTTATCGTAGTTACTGTTTGTTTCAGTATGTAATAAGCAAATCTTTGTGTCATATTTTCATTATTTCCTAGTGTTACTTTTTTAGGTTCTATGTATTTGAACATCTTTGTGAATGCCTGAGTTCTTGAATATGTTGTTCTCAGTGGTCCCCGATGACAGACAGAGAACAGATCTGAATCCTTCACACAATCACAAATCTTAGCAATAGCATCATCTGTGAGACTCATATCATTTTTTAGAAGTGAATGTAGTTTACTTAGAGTGTAATCCTGTCCCAACTCATGCATATTTTGTATCTCTTCAACAATTGTCTGTATTGTTGAAGCTGGAAGAAGAAGCTGCCCTTGCAGTTTTAGATAGAATAAACATACATTCCGCAGATAGGTATCTTTGAAATACTCTGGTAAATCAGTGATCTCATTTGTTGTTACATCATTTGAGCTCTGGGAAGCATCTTCACATCCACTGACAGCAGAAGACTGAGAAATAGTTCCTCTGTACATGTCACTTATGCTATCCACGGAAAATGCTCTGTTTCCTGGACATGTGAGCAGTAAATGATCATTTCACAGTGAACGTATTCTTACAACCACTTACTGTCACTGTTGGCCCCTCCACTAGGTGCTCTTTTAAGTGGGATATAAGTTCTTTCACTGTGTGAAACTGGTGCTCACACAGCACAATAGCAAATCTGTAACAACGGCTGTAGCAGTCATGGATGGTGAAGGCACATTGTGAACCCGGTAGAAATGAGCCTTGAACGCTGCATAAGTACAAAACGTCCGACTGCAGTTAGCGCCAAAACATTTGAAAAAACAACGCGGTTCGTTCCTGTGAACTCTACAGTGCAGCACATAACCCCTCAACGTCCCCAGTGTTTTGCTGCAAAAACAGCACGTAATAATTTTTAGCTAAAAAGAAAAAAAAAAACACAGCTCCACAACATCATGAAGAAAACAAATACCTAGCTAAAAGGGTTTAGCCTTAAGCATCTACCAGGCTAATTAACTCTCTGGTCCAGTGCTAACTCTAAATACACCCTCGGTCACAAACATAAGCTAGTATTTTTAAAGCAATAAACGGCCATGCAGTTTAAGTTTGTAGAAAATGAATTGTTAGCTTACCAGAGCTACAGCCTGTGACCCCTCCTCAGTTACAGCCGCTCTGTGTTGAGACCATGGATGTATTATAACGGTTTAGACACTGCGCACGTAGGACAACCACTCACGAGCATGATCCTAGTTCAGCTGGCTGTTCGTGTGATAATCTAGTCGTCCAATGAGCAAAGAGAAACAAGTTGCTTGGTGAGGTGACCGCGCAGGGCTCAGGCAGCTCGATTTAAATTCAAACACACGTTTATTTTTGCGGAAATGTAAAATGTAGGTTGAAAATCATCACAGTTACATTTTAATAGGCTTTAAGGCACTGTAAATATAACCAAATTATTATGTGATGAAAAAACACAAACTTTTGATTTTATCATTTACACTTTACAACAACTAATATATTACAGAAATAAAGAACTGATAACCAGCTAAGGAACAGATATAAGCAGAATAAAATTTCAGCAATTCCATCACCAGTCACCTATGTGTAAATAAATACAAAAATAATAATGATAATAATAACAAGCTAAAACTGAAACATAAAAAGTCCACGCTGAAATGAAATCCATGGACTTTTAGCTTCTTACTTGAGTTGTTTTATTGCCTATTGAATTCCAAACAGCCACATCACCTGCTTTTATACCCTTCATATTAATATAATTTACTGCATTTGTACATATTATATCTGTAAAGAATAACATGAATTTGTAAAATATAATACAGTTTCTTTTTGTATTAAAAAAATCTACCTCTCGAAACATGTTTTTTAAACAGTGTTGTGTTGTAATTTTAACTGTATTATATTGTGTTTTGAATTACAGTATTTCACTGTACAAACTACGGTAATCTTTCAATTCCACAAAAAAATATGATTATTTTAACATATTTTAACTTTAAAATTAACAGTTGTGTTCAGTTCAGTGTTTTACAAAATGTTACTGTAAATTAAACACTGCTTCATTGTTTTCCTATTTACACGTTTTTTTTGTCATGATTTTACAGTTTTTTACTGTTAATTTCACAGACTTTTTTTACAGTGTGGTTGATGCAGCTGCGACTGGACATGCAAGCACTGACTCTGTCACAGCTTCTCAGTTTACGCGCTGTATGTCACGTGTGGGAGCGTGAGCCCAGTGATGATACGTTCGTAAACTGTGCGGATAGTGAACTATAAACGACCCATTTGGTCTGCATATGGATTATTGTAATTATTGGAGAAGTCCTGTCATCTGTTGCGCATAATTGAATCAATGTTCCCATGATTCTTTGTGCTTATTGACGCACGTAGAGCGTTATTGACGTTATGTCTCACATTTCGCTGATGTTGACAGCATCTCATCTACGTTTTCTCATGTCCGCTGTTGTCTAATTTTCCTGTTGCTACAATATCGTTCAATGAAAAGTGGCCAGACAGGTGCGTAAAAGCGCGCGGAGTGTGTCAATGGAGCGCCTCACTTTCCTTTAAACAGCCATAAAATGTTACTCACCAGCATCTGCTGATTAAAGACATTATTTGCAGCCTCACAGTGTTTTCAATATATTATCACTATCATTATTTAATATATGCTATTTAATAATTGTATTGAATTATGTTACAGTGTTTGTGTATTTTCTATATTTGCTGTCGCAGAGCTGTTTGTCTCAGTGCTGTGACCAGTGTGTCTCCACCATCTCTGTGTGTAAATACTCAGTGAAACAGGCAGGTTTGACATGTGCTTGAACTTCTCCCCCTCAGATGGTGTGGACCACATCATGGGACGTCCTGCTGACGATGACCCCCCTGAAGTCATCGTGATCATCGCGGACGAAGAAGAGGACATCACAGTCTACATCTGTTCTGACTATCAACAGCTCACACACACACATGCAAGCACACTCACGCAGACACGCAACACTGACACAAGGAGACACACACACTGTTGGTAGTACGCTGCCCTGCTTGTACTTTAGGCACTTTTAGCTGTTGGTGACTAAACCAGAGGTTAGTTAAGAGACATGAATCATATTAAGAAATATTTATATGTGTATATTTATTTTTAATATTTTATATTTTTACTATCTCTTCTTTATTACTTCACTGAATATTAACTTCACTCTTGTTCGTTTATCATGTTCACCTGAACATTTATACCTTGAGGAACGCCCCCCTAAAGTATGTTTCACACCCTTTCATCTGCTGCCAGTGTTGGCACTGACTTCCTAGGGTGTGTCTCACACCTGGGGTATCCTGCAGGGTTTTGTGTCCAGATGGGAAGTTTATTAGGAGGTCTAGACAATCACAAATTAAAAGACAAAAGGACTTGGTGTCTGGGTGAGAGAGTAGGAAGTGGGGTGTCTCAAGTGGTTGAACACAAAGAAACTGAAATTACAATTACAAACATTAATGCCAGTCATTAATTAATTACTACTTTTTTATAATCATATCTAATTTAACGTATTTACTAATTCAGTAATTATTAACCCCTCTCTGTTATGCTGTATTTCTGTTGATGCCAGTGTAGATGGTTCCTCCCGACTAAGGTACGTTACGGAGCAAAATGTCTACATCCAGGATTTCCATGACGACGGAGAAGATGCGGAGCAGATGAGGAAGATGGCTGTTGACCGGCTGTGCTGGTCCATGCATCCCAACCAGCAAAGAGAATGCTGTTGCCATCAGATTCTTCTATGATGGTGATCATACACACATACACACACACACACACACACACACACACACACACACACACACATTAACATGCACACACATTATGATCTGCACCATAGTTTGACAGACATCAGTCCTCAGTCAGACAGCCTTGGTGGTTGTTGTGTTTTTTGATAAATAAATAATAAATAACCTGAAATGATTCCCCAATGTTCAGCCTCTCATTTGCGCTTTGGTCTAAATCAAAGTCTGACAACAAGGTTTGGAAACATTTGACATCAAGGTGCCAAAACCATGAGCAGTTAGCAGGGATGAAATGAGTTAACCACTAGTTAGTGAAGAAGTGAGGAACAAATTAGGAAGAACTTGATTATTGCTGACTTATTCTTAACTACTTCCCTAATCATGTATAAATGAGGACGACATGGCAGATAATGATGAGTCACAACAGACTGGAGGATTCTATATTGCTGAATCATGAGGTCATAATCAGTTTATTAATATCTGTTTCTGATTTCATTCATACACTGAGCAGAGCTGAATTACAGATCAACAAGAAAAAGAAAACCAACAACATGATAATGTGGTTTGGTTCAACTTTAGTTTGTGGTCCAGGTTTCTAATGAGCAACAAATGAGTCTGTAGGAAAGTGAAATCAGGTTAAATGCACGTTAAATGAGTACTGTCAGCTGAGCATGCAGCTTTTTGTCTGACTATATGAATAAAAGCTACACCTGTTGACATTACATTCATATAATTAAAGCGCATACTGTCTAATTGAGCTGTTATCGACATGTTGGTGGCATTAGATATTGTCTGACTACAGCATAATTTAGCAATAAGAATAGAACAGTGTCTCATTGCAGCATGTGGTGGATCTGATGTGAGACTGTAATTGATTTCTCATTAATCTGATGGTGTTAAGTGGTGTCTAACAGTGTATCAGGATTTCATATTTGGTTTCAGATTACAGTATAATTTGGTATAATAGAGAGTAAGCATATTTCAGGTGTAATACAGCATCATGTGGTCTCTGTTTCCAGAATAATTTAGGTTCTTGGTGTCTAATCCAGAAAAAATGTGCATGTTTACTATTCCATAAAGAACTTCTTATTTCTACTTTAAGTTACAAATCAGGTAAGCGCTCCATGATCCGTCCTTTCGTTTTGAACTCTGACAGTTCAACTTCCCTGTGGTCCCTTCCAGATGTAGCGGGTGACCTGGACTCCACAAACCATTGAGGTGTTGGCCAGCTGGATGCTCGAGCACCCCCTGACTGAGGATCAGCAAGCAGCTGACGCATCCAGACCAGAAGGGGTTCCTGACACCCCGTCTCCAGATGGGCCAGATACTGTGCAATGTCCTGAACGTCCCACCAGTCAACCCAGTGAAAGGTCGGGGACTTGAGGAACGTATTCACATTTGTCAGTTTGTCCTGGCGTTGCTCTACATACAACCAAACAAACAATGTTTGTGATTTTGTTTAAAGTCTGTTGCCAGGACTCGACTAGATAGAGAGGGAGAACTTCTTGGACGTCCACCTCACCAGGAACAGACCTCCTCCAGCATGGCGGCAACGCTCAGGCCCAAATCAGAGGACCTCTTTCCGATGGTCAGGTCAGGAATAAAATGTGCACATTGAAGCTGCGTTGGATCCTGCTTGTTTGGCAAGCAGCAGGAAAAACACATGCTTTAGCTTCAATTATCAGATTGAATTATTATAATTAATATGTCCTCTAACCCGCAATCAAAGCATTGTGTGAAATCTTTTTGGGTTTCCACATTCATTATTCATTTTACTGGGCATTTTTTCATTTGAAGCAAATGTCGTCTTTTCAGACTTGCCATCACCCAACCCTCTCCCGCAGCTGTACCAGCAGCACACATCTGTCAGCGACTGGCCAGAGCAGGTAGAGTTTCATCCTTACTCCGTGGAGGAGGAGTCAGAGTTGGGCTACATGGACGATCCCTACCACCCTCCCTATCTGGCTGCAAACCTGAACGACGCCAGCTCTAAATACGAGAGGTAATACACAGATGATACAGAAAAGGACAGATGCATGCAACAGACTACACGCAGCAGCCAATAACGGTTCCTGTACAGTGATGTTTGTTTTCATGCTTTCATAAAACCCACTGATGCTGCCTGTTGTTTATCCCTGCCATCCTCCTTTGCTTCAGGATTAGAAGTCTGACATCCGATTTGATTGGCCAGTTGGACAGCACTTCCGATGGTAGGGACGATCACTCTGAAATGACATTTAAAAAGATGATTTCACCTTTTTAATCATTCTACAGTGAATTGTTTCAAATGAACACTGCTTCTGTTTGGTCAGATGATTGGGAAATAAGCCACCATGACGAGTGTGACGCAGACAAGCTGACGGGACTGGAGGACTTTAGGCTTTTGCTGAGACTGCTGGGACTCACTGAGAAGAAGCCGGTGCCAGATCCCATTGCCTTCACTGAGCTGGATCCCCTCGGTGCCCTGGTTTACAGCTCAGTTGACCCTACGAGAGCAGTACCTCCTAAAGGTATTGCCATTTGTTTTTAGCTTAGCTTTTGTATAAATCGACCATCGACCATCTTATTTGCAGAATGCATTTGTTTTTTCAAAAGCATCTAAAAACACCTTTGCACCAGTCGACACCATCGTTTTACAGTTTTTAAGACACTGTCCAGTCACTTTTTATGCAGATCTACCTGACATATCTCTACGACAGCGTGATACAAAAGCAACCACCCACGACCATAATTAAAACGCTGCTAACCACACACCTCTGAATATTCAGTGTCGACATCACTGTTTACAGTCACTCAGTAGCTCACTGTCCTCTCGTTCATGTTGCAATGAATGTTTATGTAACTTCTTCTCCCATGAACAATTGAGCCCACTTGTTGTAACACACACCCACATTCCCTCTGCGCTCGCTGGCAGCAGGAGAATCCGAACCAGGGACAAACTTACCGCAGCACAATGACTCATCACTCATTTATCACCGCCTGACAGCTGAAGCATGCACACAGCACTCCCAGTTGTCCCACTGGATCCAGTATTTTGACTTTTTTTGCAAACCCGCACCAGATGGATAACGTGCCATGCTTTAAGAGTGTGAGTTTAACAAGATTTAGCGATTACTTTTGATATGTGTTTGCCTCATTAGGGAATGCCCTTGTTGAGCAGAAGACCTCTCTGAGCCTTGGACAGCAGGTGGTATCACTGAGGGACTCCCATGACAGACTAAAAGTGCTAAGGAGAGTCACCTCCACAGCCCAGATTCTGTTAGCTTACAGCATGGTGATGAGAGCACTGTCTCAGACTGCCTCCAGGTACGCTTGTTCAGAATAAAGCTTCACTGATTTATAGATTTTTTGAACAAATTCATTTTGTGTTCATCAGTTTTCTGTTATCTTCCTCTCCAGTGCGTCATTGAGCAGCCAGTCTAATGGACTCGAGTCCCTGGGACTGGCAGATATCCGTATCCTGGTGCGTTTAATGACACTAGCAGCAGGGGGCAGAGCTCACACCTGTGTGGACCGACAGCCAGGTGTGGAGGGGCTGACGACAGAGCGCAACAACTCCACCTGCCTCAGCTTCCATTCCTCAGCCATCGGCAGTGTGGTGTCCCACAGCCCTGCCACGTACAGACAGCTGGTGGAGATATGCACTCAGGTCTGTGTCCTTCAGTCCGTCCACTAATTATAAAGGCCATACGCGCTGCAAGACCTGGACCATGTAATTTAAACATCTGTTTCACAGTATCAGTTCTGTTTCACAGAGGCTCACATTTGTCTCTGATAACAATAAATGTGTGAGCTTGCTGGCTAAACCACCTAAGCTGCATTGTTTTAACTGGGCCTCAATGCTCAACTGTGATGCTAATTGGAGAGGTTCTCATTAAATAGGAAGCCTTTTAATTCCTGGTAACGCCTACCAGCATGTCCTGCCTCCTGCACACTTTTGTTGATCAAACAGTCAGAAATAACCAGGAAAATGCATTGTTTTGCTAAGTTTAAGAACAAATCTCAGCTCCTTCCTGGTGGAGCTGCGACGATTCTTTGCATCAGTTAAACAATTTAGCTGTCAACCAGTGACTGAATCAACAGCTATTTTGAATTTTCTGTATTTTTGATTTTAAAAATTGTCAAAATTTGCTGATTTTACGTCATAGATATGAATATTTTATGGTACTTTTTGTCTTTTGTGACAGTAAACTGAATATTTTGGGTTTATGGACAAAACAAGACATTTGAAGGACGACCCCTTGAGATTTAGGAAACAATAATCAACACCTTTTACCATTTTCTGACATTTTATGGCCCAAATAACTAATACGTGAATACATCGAAACAACTCTGACAGTTTGCAGTCTCTGTTTGTAATCTGTTTGTTAAAAACACTGTGGGTGGAATCATGTTAAAAAACACACTGAAGAACTGTTTGACGAGTAAAAATCAGTGAAACTTTGTTTTCTGATCTTTTTCGTGTCCTCCCAGCTTGCCTGTGGTTTCCGGCACTCCGCTGTGGTGACAGCAGACGGGAAACTGTTCACCTTTGGCAGCGGTGAATCTGGCCATCTGGGTCAGAGGTCGACATCCAACAAGATGCTGCCTGAGAGCGTGGCTGCTCTAGAGGGATATCACGGGGGACAGGTCAGAGACGGACTGTGCTCGTTTGCCTCCATAGTGAACTAAATGTTTAGCCTACCAAAGCTAACTTGGTTACCTCTCTCAGGTGTCATGTGGTCTGAACCACACACTCGTGCTGTCTCTTGATGGCATGGTGGTTTGGGCATTTGGAGATGGGGATTATGGGAAACTGGGAACAGGCTCTTCAAGGGCGAAATACTATCCTCAGGTAAGCTAACGGCGACGGAGGCTCAAATTTAGGAATCCTCCGAAAACAACACACGGGTCATTATGTTGTATTTATTCTCTTGTTTTAATTGAGTGCACGTATAGCGTATTGATGAAATATTATTTTTGGCTGTTCCGAATTTCAGAAAGTGGAGCAGCTTTGCAACAAGGGAATTAAGAAGAGGTCTGTCAGCAGCAGAGACAGAGAATACAGCAGCCGTTAATTGACAAATTACCATGTTTCTGCAGGAGTTGCAGTCTGGTGTGGTGGATCTTCTGATTCATACTCCCAACAGCTTTGCGGATGTGGGCAGTAACACTGACAGGTGCTCATTTTCTAGCCATCTTTTGACAATCACAAACCAAAGTGAGTGTAACAGAGTGTCAAATTTTCTATAAATGCTCTTTATCTCTGCACACCCTCCCAGGTTCCTGTTAAACCCAGCGGCGTTCTCGGACGATCACATGGTCCAGTTTCGCTTCCTGGGCATCCTCATGGCTGTGGCTATCCGCATGAAGAAACCTCTGGACCTGCACCTGGCTCCGTGGGTGTGGAAACAGCTCTGCTCGATGCCGCTGGGAGGGCCCGACCTGGAGGAGGTGGATCTGCTCACCTACCGCACCCTCCAAGGAATCCTTCACCTGGAAAACAGTGGAATCACGGAGGATAATTTCCATGTGGTGAGATGCTGCACAAATAATCTTATTGGAGAGTTTAAATTCTCTAACCTGACAGATGTTCTGTTTCATTTCCTCTTTTCCTTCCTTTGTCTCTCCTGTCATATCTCCCTCTGAAGATGATCCCAATGGATTCGTTCATGGCCCACGGTACAGATGGACGGCTGGTACCTGTGGTCACTGGGGGTCAAAACATCTCTCTGACCTTTGCTAACAGGACTGAATATGTGGAGAGAGCTCTGGACTACAGGCTGCATGAAATGGATTCACAGGTTTAACTGTGGGTACCTGCAACAACTATATCACCTACAAGCATCCGAATTTATAAATCGGGGGACTCTGACTTCCTAAGGAAAGCAATGAGTCTATTTCACGTGTCATTAGTTCTCCCTCGGCCCCCATCGTGCAGTCTTTAGGAGCTCGTAACTGTCTCTCAGTACACAAGCTTTAACAGAGTCTGGAGGAAAGAGCGTTATGATGCCTGTGAGCAAACTGGACCACAGACAAAAAGGCACTTCAAAACCAAAACGCTGCTTTGCTGCTTTAAAGCTGCTTAATGCAAATGTTACTACTGACTCGCTCTAACGTGCACGGGCATCTCCTGTTTGTTTACATGTCAATAATGTGCATTTGCTCATTCTGCAGAAACTTATCCAGCAACTGATTAACAGAAAAAAGATGCAAAGTTGCAGAAAAATTAAATAGCATCTGAGAAACTGTAATTGTTTCTAGTATAATCGTCTTTTATTCAACATATTGATGTTCAACATATTCTGGCTCAAACAAACAAATAATCAGACTTTGGTGTGGATTTCTCTGCATCCATATTAAACAGCCCGTCTGCCCACCAGTTTCCATTAGTGCTCACTAGGCAGCCTGTTTGTTGTCCGGTTGTTGTTCCCTTTATCTCGCCCTCAGAAGTATCAAAGCTGACGTTGTTCTGTCACGTCCAAGTGGCAGCAGTCGGAGAGGGCATGTCCACCATCATCCCTGTGCCCCTCCTCTCCCTGCTGATGGCGCAGCAGCTGGAGCAGCTGGTCTGTGGCCTGCCCGAGGTCTCCGTTGACATGCTGAAGAAGCTGGTGCGTTACCGTGACATCACTGAGAGCCACCAGCTCATTGGCTGGTTTTGGCAGAGCCTGGAGGAGTTCACCAATGAGGAGAGGGTGCTCTTCCTGCGTTTCGTCTCGGGACGCTCCAGGTTGCCCTCCAACCCAGCTGATATCACACAGAAGTTTCAAATCATCAAGGTCAATAGGGTGAGGACGCTGCTAACAAAGTAACACGCCTCTTCACAACAACAAACGCGTGTTTATACTGTAAACAATCATTTTTTAATTTCCCTGTCGATTTCCTTCAGCCCGTCAACGGCCTCCCCACGGCTCAGACCTGCTTCTTCCTGTTCGGCCTGCCGCCGTACACGAGCCAGGCCATCCTCGCCGAGCGTCTGCGTTACTCCATCCACAACTGCCCCTCCATCGACTACATGCTGACCCACAACACCGATCCAGCAGACAGCTCCGACACAGAGGACTGAAGCGGCCCGCTTCAGGGTGATGAATGTATCTCCCCCCACACCATGCACATTATGCACTGAACACTGAATTTTACTCGCCAAACCTGTATGGTAGTGTACTGTTCATACGTCGGTTCATTTAAGGATATGTGTAGTTTTGTTTTTTCCCAGCTGTGCGAAGGTGTTGTAATCATTGCAGTGCTTACTCTGAATCAAAACTACAGGGATACAGAATAAGATTTTTAAGAACATAGGTGAATAAGCCACAATAAAAGGAGTCAATGTGCCTGTTTGTTTGAAGATATGTAATAATTTAATGACCTGTCCCACACATACAGTATTATTGTAAAGTAAAGAGTGTTTAAATACAGATTTCAGTGTGTTAATGTTTGATATATCTGCATCTGAATGAGAATTTGTTTCTTTTTCTGAAAGAGATCAAGAATTCTTTACATTAATATTATGAATTAAGTGTAATAATCATAATAAGTGAATACAGGAGCTTGCTTGTATTAGCAGTGGATGAGATTTCGCATACATAGTAAACTGCATATTGTGCATAGAACAGGACACAGGAAGTGTAAATAGAGTATAAATATGCAGAGAGAGAGCGGAGAGACTGAGGCAAACAGAATAAACATTTCTTGGATGAATGTAAGTCCGACCTTTGTTCACATTTGTCCAATCACACAAAAACAAATAATGTGTAAATAATGTAGCAGGTCAAACGCAGGTGATTAACTTAAGATTAGGGCAAATATAACTGAGTGTGATTATCATAGAAATGACACAGAGAGTGTCAACAAACTGAGTACGGCGTGAGCTGAGCAGGACGGAGCTCCTCTCATAGCGACTGACTGAAAGCTATGATAAAAGAGCTCTGATCATGGGCCTGACTCTGCTGATGTCCGAACAGAATCAGAGCATAACACTGTCCACTATCATTTCCTACAGAGAGATCTTGGACATTTTGTCTGTTTCTAGAACCAAAAATCAACCTGTTACAGTCAGTCAGCCTTCAGTAAATCATTTAAGTGTTGACCACAGCATCCAGCATAAGCTAAGAATCCTAAATTTTGCTGTATATGATATAAAGCGTCTTTCCAGTGTGTCTCAGGTTCAATGCCGCCTGAAAACAACAGCGATTTTTCCATTACATGAAATAGTCGCAATAAAATAAATCAAATAAAAAACCTTAAAAGGTGTTAATGATTTTAATTTATTTGTGAAAAACGCAGATTGTTTCATCGACGTACATGAGCACCGCCCACTTCAAATGAGTAAGACGAGCGCAGGTAAGAAGCTGTAACAACTCTGTTTGTGTAGAAAAGCAGTATTCGTGTTAAAGAAGCCGACTCAGGGGCCTTTAAGCCTTTTCCATATCATTTCCATTTACCACATTAAGGCAAACACACACACACACACAAAGCAACAACTTCCCTTCATTACAAAAGCAGATCTTAATTCGATTCCCCTGAGTCTAATGTTGTCCTGAGTCAGCACAGCTGGCGTGTCTGCAATTTGTCTGTGCCAGTGAGAGGTACGTCTGCTGTGACCTTATTACCCATCTGTTTCTCTGTGTGCGGCGTGGCCAGTAAGACAGAATTCAACCTGCAGTCAGCAGCCCTGCAGCTGAGAGAGGGAGGCTTTTTCGCGAGAGTCCTCGCCAGGTATAAATATAACACCATCTATCAAACGAGCAAGTACACAAATCTGGAAAGGCCAGGCCGCAGGGAAAAAAGGGATTTGTTTTCAAATATTTAGTGCAGCTGAATTTCCAGAAGGTGTGAATCCAGATATCTGAGATTAAACCCTGTTGCCACTGTGTGTAGAAAAAGGGGTCATTTAGGGAGACTGGACAGGACATTATCATACATTAAGTTGCAATGTAGGTCATGGCTGGCTGGAATTACATGCATTTAAGCAAAAAAGATCAAATTCAGCCCTGTTGTCTGGACCCGAAGGGAACTCTGAACTCTC